>CBVK0102148166.1:0-11978 GCA_900067695.1 Picea abies
GAACCCCGATGAATATTCACCCACGCTTTTCCTACTCCTGTCGGGAAATTCCCTGTCGGGAAATCGACACTTACGAGGTCGTGATCCACTGCCCTCACGAATCCCCGACTCCCGATCCCCGATGCCACTTGGCATTGACTCCTGCGAGGGTTGACCTTCCAACACCTGTCCTCCGCTCTGACCCGGGTGGTCCCCGCTCTATCCTTGTATCCATCGGGAAATTGCGTATCGGGATATCCTGATTCCCGTTGTCATGTGCACGGGACTTTCAATTCCTCGATCCCTGACTCCCCGGGATCTCCTGACATGTGTTCCTGCTGATGGACGATTCTAAGCTCCCGTTGGGAAATCATGGATCGCGATTCCTATATGCAAGAGTTTCTTGTCTCCGGAAACCCCGATTCTCCGATTCCCAACTCTTCGGGATCTCTTGCCACGCGTCCTCGCTGATGGACGGTTCTGAGCTTCCGTCGAGAAGTCATGGATCGCAATTATCTGATGCAACGATTCTACATCCTTGGAATTCCCGATGAATGGAACTCCGACTCCTTTCCTGATGTCTGACGCGTGTCCTGCCAAGATCAATGGCTAGGATTTTCTGTCGGGTTTCGAGACTCAAAAGGTCTCAGTTCTCTCGAACTTCAAAACCCCGATGCCTCCAATATCCCGATGCCTCGTCAGAATACTGATGCATGTCCTATCGAGATCAATGGATAGGATTCTTTCTCGGGATTTCAAGACTCATAAGGTCTCGATTCTATTGCTTAGCAAAATCCTGATGACTCTAATATCCCGATGACTCCTCTGGGACTCCTCCTCTGCTCCCTAGGGCTTAACCCTGGTGCAACTTCTGCCAAATCTGACGGTTGGCGGGAAATCGACTATTGATCCAACGGATCACAATCTTCTGGGCTTGTCCTCATGGATATAACTGTAACCTCGCCACTGTTTCAAAAAATCCAACGACTGACGAGATTTTTTGACCCTCACCACAAGATCTGAGCCGTCAGTTCCTCCTCCCTGAAGATTTCTTGAGAATGGGTAAATGTTCCTTCTCAGAACTTGCCCTCCAATGCCTGCACTTGTAATTCTTGCTTGAACATTCCACGGCACAAAATTCCTGTGCTCTCCTTTAACAATATCTCAAAGGTTCTATACCTCCTGAGATTTTCCACTCTGATTCTTTCAAAGGGACTTGCACGCACTCCTTGCGGCAAACATACAACACTTCCCAAGTGTTGAATCCTTCCGACTCTGTGCACTCCTGCAGCAGCAGTCTTCGATTTTATTCTTCTCAGATTCACAACTGAGACTTCCTCTTCAGCCTACACACTTCTTGCATGGCTTCAACAACCCACTTCCACTTCTGGGTGAATGAGAACAAGAGTTAAACTACCCAAGCCTCCATCAACGCACTCCTTGCGGATGGCTTCGACTGCACACCTTGCAGGAATCTCCTGGCTCAGATAGAAAAACAATTGAACCTCATTCCATCTCCCCTTCAGACTTCAGGTTGAAACATGAAATCACATGCACAACATATAAAAACAAATGCATGACAGGAAAGCAAACATTCATGAGAATAACATCAATACTCAGAGAAAACAACACAAACCATGAGATTGAATCAAAGCTCCCTTCTATTAATTCAAATGCCTATACATGGGTGTTCTTCATACACTATTCTCTGCTTGCTCTTCTCTTCTCCTGAATGCTTCCACTATTATGTTACAATGGTACAATGAGGGTGTCTATATCTATTTTCCCTCTCGGACTCTAAACTATTAAATCTAGAATTAAAATCCTATCTACTAGCATTAACTAAATTAAATGCCTCTTATCTACCAAAGGACGAGAGCTTAAAGGCTCAAGGTCCAATACAATATACAAATGTGCCTTCATAAATGGCTTCATTAAAGACTTTCGCAACAATCCCAAAGCATATTCAAAAATTTAGGTTGGTTTGTTCAGCTGATCTCCGCTTGATGTGTTGGCTCGCTTGATGAGTCGGTGATGCTCCTGCATCATACTCCTCGGCTTGAAAACTTTCATGGGCTCTTGTCCATGAGCTCCTGCATAGTCTGTCCATGCTTTTGTATCACTACTTCGTTTTCCCAGTTGGCATATTCCACTGGGTGGTTCTTCCACTTAACCAGATACTTGAAGTATTGCTTTCGCTTGGTCTTTTTTCTCACTCTCTTGTCAAGTATACGCTCCATTTGCAGCTTTTTTGAAATCGACATCTGTTTCTGCCACTGGACCTCTGGCTGTTCATCACTTCCAGCTCCTGCTTCCTCAACCTTATATGGATATAAGTCTGAGACATTGAATGTCGAAGATATTCCGATCTCATCCGGTAGCTCAATTTCATAAGCGTTTTCTCCCAATTTATTTAGGACTCTGCATGGCCCGATTTTCTTCATTTTTAACTTATTGTATGTTCCTCTCAGGAACCTTTCCTTCCTCAGATGTGCCAGAACTAGATCACCAACTTTGAACTGAATTTGTCTCTTCTGCTGATTTGCTCTGCGCTTATATTCTTGATTTGATTCCAGCAATCGCTCCTTCACCCTGCTGTGAAGTTCTTTCATCGCCTTTGTGAATTCTTCAGCGCTTGCGCTCGTAGTTATTATCTGTTCTGAATCCCTCAGTTCAGAAACTCCTCTTGGCTGTCTGCCGTATACAATCTCAAATGGAATTTTCCCTGTGCTCCTGTTCACTGAGTCATTGTATGCAAACTCTGCCTGTGGCAACACATTGTCCCAACTGCTATGGTGCTCTGTCACTAGGCTTCTTAACAAGTCTCCTAGACTTCTATTTACCACCTCTGTTTGCCCATCCGTCTGAGGATGATAGGCAGAACTAAACATCAAGTTAGTCCCCATCTTCTTCCATAGTGTCCTATAGAAATGCCCTATGAATTTAGTGTCTCTGTCCGATACTATGCTTCTTGGAAATCCATGAAGTCTAACAACCTCCTTGAAAAACAGATTTGTGATATGAGTCGCATCGCTGGTCTTCTGGCATGGGATAAAATGTGCCATTTTAGAAAACCTGTCAACCACCAAAAAGATCGAATCTACACCTCTTTGTGTCCTAGGCAACCCCAATATGAAATCCATGCTAATTTCATCCCATGACCTCTCTGGTATGGGAAATGGCTGAAAAAAACCTGCATTCTGTTTCCTCCCCTTCGAATGCTGGCAAATTCTACATCTGTCGACAAACCTCTTGACTTCCAACCGCATCCCTGGCCAAAAGTATGCTTCACTTAGCTTTGCAAATGTCTTGTCGTGGCCAAAATGCCCTGCCAATCCACCACTGTGCTTCTCCTTTAACAGATTCTCCCTCATGGAGAAATTTGGAATACACAGTTGATTGCCTCCGAACAACAGTCCATTTTGGATCATGTAATCTATCCAAGGGCTTCTGTCTCTGAGAACTAGATTCTCAGCTGCTTCATATGCCTCTGCAAAATCTGCATCACCTGCATACATGTCCCTAAGATTTTCAAAGCCCAATGTTTTGACTCAAAACTCCTGCAGCAACAAACACTTCCTGCTCAAAGCATCAACCACTTTGTTAGCAGTACCTGAAATGTGTTTAATTACAAATGTAAAATTCTGCATATACTCTACCCATTTAGCATGTTTCTGATTCAACTTCTCCTGTTGAGTCACAAACTGCAATGCATGATTATCACTATACAAAACAAATTCTTTCAGAATCAAATAATGCCTCCACTTCTTCAGCACCTATATGATAGCATAAAATTATTTATCATACGTGGAGTACTTCACTTTTTCCTCATCCATATTCTCACTGAAATACACAATTGGTCTGTCTTCCTAACTCAAGACCGCTCCTATGGCAAAGCCACTCGCATCACATTTCACCTGGAACACTTTCGTAAAATCCGGCAACACCAAAACCGGCTGTTCCGTGATCTTTTGTTTCAACAGGTTGAAACTCTTCTCTGCCTCTTCAGTCCAATGAAAAGATTTATGTCTTTTCTTAACGGTATCCATCATCGCTACGCTAATTCCATTGAAATTTCTGATGAATTTTCGGTAGAAACTAGCCAGTCCATGAAAACTTCTCACCTCGAAAATATTTCTCGGAGATGGCCAATTTTTAATTACCTCCACTTTACTTGGATCCATCTTTAATTCATTCGTCGATATGACAAATCCCAAGTAAATGAGTTCTGTCTTCATAAATGAAGATTTCCTCATGTTGATCAACAACTTCTCCTGCTGTAGCTTCTTCATTACTGCAGCTAAATGCTTCAGATGTTCTGCTTTTGTTTTACTGAAAATCAATATGTCATCCAGATAAACAATGACAAATTTACCAATGAATTCCCTCAGGACTTCATTCATCAACCTCATGAAGGTACTCGGTGCATTCGTCAAGCCAAACAGCATGACTAGCCATTCATACAACCCTTCGTTGGTTTTGAAGGCTGTCTTCCACTCATTGCCTTCCCTCATGCGAATATGATGGTATCCGCTTTTCAAATCAACCTTTGAAAAAAATTTGGCTCCACTTAAACAATCCATCAAGTCATCCATCCGTGGCAATGGAAATATGTACCTGATGGTTATCTTGTTAATGGCTCTGGAATCGGTGCACATTCTCCAACCTCCATCTTTCTTTGGACTCAATACCGTTGGAATGGCACATGGGCTTAAAATTTCCCTAATCAATCCTTTATCTAACAGTTCCTGCACCTACCTTTTAACCTCCTCATTTTTCTGCGGTGTCAACCTATACACGGCTTTATTCGGCAAACTGGCTCCTAGTATGAGGTCTATATGGTGACTTACGCTCCTCATCGACAACAACGAATGAGGTAATTTGTCTACCACTATGTCAGCAAAC
Organism: Picea abies; assembly: GCA_900067695.1. Classification (NCBI taxonomy): domain Eukaryota; kingdom Viridiplantae; phylum Streptophyta; class Pinopsida; order Pinales; family Pinaceae; genus Picea; species Picea abies. Next base: position 4,885 of record CBVK0102148166.1, read on the forward strand.
TCTTCTAGTAGTTCCTGAATTTCTTCCGGAAAATCATCCACTCTTGTGCTGGTCAAAACGATTTTAGGCTTCCTGATCACAAAGAATTGTGGATCTTCCTTCTTCTTTACTTCCGCCAGAAGTTCCTTCCCACTCATGAGAAGTACATTATTTCTCGGTTCTGGTTTTAATTCTTTATCTTTAATTGGAAGTAACATATGTGTTCTCCCATTATTTTCCAAAGTATACTTATTCATCTTCCCATCATGAACTACGTTCCTGTCATATTGCCATGGTCTGCCCAACAATAAATGACATACATCCATAGGAATAACATCACAGAGTATTTTATCGTTGTATTCTCCTATCTTGATGTCAACTAAGCACTGTTTGGTGACACTTACCTGATGTCCCTTCTGTAGCCATGAAATTTTATATGGACTTGGGTGATCAGTGGTCTCCATCTCCAGCTTCTCCACCATCTCGGTCGAAACGAGATTATCTGTGCTACCGCTGTCCACGATAACCTTGCACACCCTGTCTTTGGTCTTGCATGCAGTTCTGAAAAGTCTGTTTCTTTGAGCTATGTCCTCCACCTCCTTCTTGGGTGTTAAGAGAACCTTACACATCATCAATGACCTTCTGTCTTCTGCGTTTTCTGCTTCAGCATCTCGCCTCTGTGCCTCGGCGATGTGAGCTTCTCCTCCATCCTTCTTCTTATTTGGACAGTCAAATGACTTGTGCCCATTCTTTCCACACGTGAAGCATGTGATAACTCCACCTCTGCCTCTTCCTCTACCTCTGGTACGAGGAAATGTGTTATTATCAGCGTATCCTCTGCCCTGTTCTGTATGCTGCCTTCACTGTTCAACATGCTGGCCTCGCTGTGAACTTCCACCTCTCTCTATTCTAGTCTGAGGCTTCTTCTAGTCATCCTTGGATTTCTGGAACCTATCTTGGGCAACTGACTTACCTTTTGGCTGGCTCCTACCTCAGCCTCGTTGTCCTATCTTATGGCTCAGTTTCTCTTTAGCTTTCAATGCCATTTGATACGCATCCTCCACCGTTCGGATGTTTGTCATACTCATCTTGTCTTGGATATCGTATCTCAAGCCATTCATATACCTGACAACTTTTTCATCATCTCTCTTCCGATGACCTGCTCTGATATTTAGCTTGTAGAATTCCTCAGTATACTCCTTCACTGTGATGAGCTTCTGCCTCAGGTTTTGCATTCTCCTGAACAGTGTGATTTGATAATCCCTTGGGATGAACTTTGCCTTATTTTTGCAATCATTCGATCCTAGCTTTTAATCTTTTGCTTTCCTTTGCATCGTCTATCTGCTTGAATCTCATCCCACCATAATGTTGCGTGTCCCTTCAATTTTGTGATAGCATGCCTAACCTTCTTATCTTCTTCGATGTCTTCATAATTGAAGTAAGTGTCAAGAGCTCTAATCCAATCTAGAAGCTCTTCTGCATCCAGATTCCCTTCATAAGTTGGAATGTCCATTTTTGTTTTTGAACTCATCTGGGCGATAGCCTTAATTAATCACTCATTGGTTGCATCTTCAACTGCAACTTATTCTTGTTGTCCAGCTTCAACTTCGCTTTTGGAGTCGCTTAGATCTCTAGCACTGGCTGTGCGTCTCTGCGCTACCTCCATATCTTCCAGTCTCGCTTGGAGATCACGTATCTGCCTTTCCATTTCTGGATTCGGTGCTTGTCTCCCTCTTCTTCTCTGGTTCTCCCTATCCTCTGGATTGGGTGATTGTCTTTCTCTCCTTGGCGGCATGGTGAAATTTTCCTTTCTTCTCTGCTACAGAAAGCAAAGAAATTTTTTCTCGCTCTGATACCACTCTGACGCAAATGCACCACCCAGGGCACGTCTGCTCCCACAGGACCTTCTCTTCCTTAGGCTCAAAGAACTAAAATGCTCTTCCAATCCCTTATCGAGACTTTTCGACACCCACATAACTCTCCTTATGATCTCCCTTTATTCTATCGGGAAATCGGACGTCGCAAAATCACGAGTCCTACAACCACCGGATCGGGTCTCACAAATCCCCGAACCCCGATGAATATTCACCCACGCTTTTCCTACTCCTGTCGGGAAATTCCCTGTCAGGAAATCGACACTTACGAGGTCGTGATCCACTGCCCTCATGGATCCCCGACTCCCGATCCCCGATGCCACTTGGCGTTGACTCCTACGAGGGTTGACCTTCCAACACCTGTCCTCTGCTCTAACCCTGGTGGTCCCCGCTCTATCCTTGTATCCGTTGGGAAATCGCATATCGGGATATCGCGATTCCCGTTGTCATGTGCATGGGACTTTCAATTCCCCGATCCCTGACTCCCCGGGATCTCCTAACATGTGTTCCTGCTGATGGACGGTTCTAAGTTCCCGTCGAGAAATCACGGATCGCGATTCCTATATGCAAGAGTTTCTTGTCTCCGGAAATCCCGATTCTCTGATTCCCGACTCTTCGGGATCTCTTGCCACATGTCCTCGCTGATGGACAGTTCTGAGCTTCCGTCAGGAAGTCGCGGATCGTGATTCTCTGATGCAACAATTCTACATCCCTGGAATTCCTGATGAACGGAACTCTGACTCCTTTCCTGATGTCTGACGCGTGTCCTGCCAAGATCAACGGCTAGGATTTTTTGTCGGGTTTCAAGACTCAAAAGGTCTCAGTTCTCTTGACCTTCAAAACCCCGATGCCTCCAATATCCCGATGCCTCGTCGGAATACTGACGCGTGTCCTACCGAGATCAAGGGCTAGGATTATTTCTTGGGATTTCGAGACTCATAAAGTCTCGATTCTATTCCTTAGCAAAATCCCGATGACTCCTCCGGGACTCCTCCTCTACTCCCTAGGGCTTAACCCTGGCGCAACTTCTACCAAATCTGACGATTGACAAAAAATCGACTATTGATCCAATGGATCACAATATTCTGGGCTCTTCCTCCTGGATATAACTATAACCTCGCCGCTGTTTCGGAAAATCCAACGACTGACGAGATTTTTCGACCCTCGCCACAAGATCTGAGCCATCAGTTCCTCCTCCTTGAAGATTTCTTGAGAATGGCTAAATGTTCCTTCTCAGAACTTGCCCTCCAACACCTGCACTTGCAATTCTTGCTTGAACATTTCACGGCAAAAAATTCCTGTGCTCTCCTTTAACGATATCTCAAAGGTTCTATACCTCTTGAGCTTTTCCACTCTGATTCTTTCAGAGGGACTTGCACACACTCCTTGCGTCAAACATACAACACTTCCCAAGTGTTGAATCCTTCCGAATCTGCGCACTCCTACTTCAAAAACCCACTTCCACTTCTGGGTGAATGAGAACAAGAGTTAAACTACCCGAGCCTCCATCAACGCACTCCTTGCGGATGGCTTCGACTGCACACCTTGCAGGAATCTCCTGGCTCAGATAGAGAAACAATTGAACCTCATTCCATATCCCCTTCATACTTCAGGTTGAAACATGAAATCACATGCACAACATATAAAAACAAATGCATGACAGGAAAGCAAACATTCATGAGCATAACATCAATACTCAGAGAAAACAACACAAACCATGAGATTGAATCAAAGCTCCCTTCTATTAATTCAAATGCCTGTACATGGGTGTTTTTCATACACTATTCTTTGCTTGCTCTTCTCTTCTCTTGAATGCTTCCACTATTATGTTACAATGGTATAATGAGGGTGTCTATATCCATTTTCCCTCTCGGACTCTAAACTATCAAATCTAGAATTAAAATCCTATCTACCAACATTAACTAAATTAAATGCCTCCTATCTACCAAAGGATGAGAGCTTAAAGGCTCAAGGTCCAATACAATATACAAATGCGCCTTCATAAATGGCTTCATTAAAGACTTGCGCAACAATCCCAAAGCATATTCAAAAATTTGGGTTGGTTTGTCCAATTGATCTCTGCTTGATGTGTTGGCTCGCTTGATGATTCGGTGATGCTCCTGCATCATCGGTTGGTTGATAGGCTAATTCATAGGATACCTATGAGACTGAATATATACCCTAGGGTATGTGGGAGTGAATGGTCATGTACAGGTTTTGTCTACTACGGTACTGCTCGAAGAGGTACCAACAGGGGTTACAAATGCTTTCAACTAGGTGAAACAATGTTTCGAGTAACTTGTGAAACTATTTATATTTCTTGCATTGAGTCCTCCCCAACTGCATTTTTACTCATTGAATGATATATCACTGTGCTTTAAAGATGCTGGTAGTAGACATCACTAGCCTGAAAAAAATTCATTTAAAAATTCTGTAGAGGAAAGTGCTCTGATACCACTTGTAAGGTACTAGATGGTATTATGCAGAGCATAAACAATTTTTTTATAATAATTATCAGTAGAAAGAGAAAAATATAGAGCACACTGACACAATTGATTCGAGAAATGATTCCTTTATTATATCGATAGCTAAGTTCACTTGCCTCTTCGAGGGTGCTACCTCCAACAAAGAAAATCTCAAGTACAAAATGATTCTCAACACAAAACTTTTCCATGCTTTTTACTCCTATTTATACTATTTCAATCTTCTAGAGAACATTCCAGAGGAAGATCTTTCTAGAAGTGGAACCTTCTATTAAATTTTCTTACATTAGACATGTTCACATTATTTCTTAGGCCTTATTTACTAATGTCATAGAAGAATATACTATTCTATCTACTTGAGGGGTTAGGGAGGTTATGACCCTAATAAGAACAAAAATTCATTGACACACAGATCAAGTAACTATGGAGCTGAGAAATTATAGAGTACCTCATCATGTAAAAGAACCCACCAACTAAGGATGTGTCATTCAAAAGATGAGTTCTTTATACAAAAGCATCGACAACTAATCAACATTGAGGGCAACGTTGGTATGAAGGGGAGGGGCATGTTAAGCCTCTAACCATAACCCTGATTCATTATATGTACATTAATTGTAGATATGTTTGTTGACTCATTTGAATAAGAATTTTATCTTGTGCATTTGATATATTGTAAAAAGAGGTTGCCCCTTCATAAAGGCTTTTTATTCATTCACTCTTTCACTTGATTTAAGTGTGGTGTCACCGAGTTGGGTATTTTTTTATGATTATTCACTATATGGTCCATTAAAACTTCGTTGCTATGGACTTGGATGTCGAGGCCATGTTAATTATGTTATTTTCTTAGTTACCTAACATGTTGATCCCATATCTTGGTGAAAATCAAAATATCAATAAAAATAAACTACAACAACCTTCATAAGCTACATGAAATTTGTTAGCCCATTGATTAATTTAAAGGACATTACCAAAATATTATCCATCATGTCTTTGGGTTTAGATATTGTCTTCCAAATGTCTCAAGGGTGGATATGAATTTGATGGTAGCTAGAGTTCATTCAAGTCATTATTGGTGAATATTTTTACTCCTTTCAATGTGTTAAGAAGATCATTGGGGGATTAGGTACATTTTATTGACATTGATCTTGTTGAGAATGATATAATTTATGAAAAGGCATCAAATGTCACCTTGCTTGGGAATGGGCACAATGCTACATCCACAAGGGGAACTGCTTGTTTTGATGAGTCCCTTTTGTAAAAGATCACATTGAATCTTGTCATTCTCCATCAAGGATCCATGATTTAAAGGTTTGTTGGGTAACAATGTGTTGCAAACTATATGCATGTGGTGTTGGACCGAGCAATGTAATGGAATTATATCAATGCCTTGAAAATTTCATGATAATTCTTTAGAATAATGCTTAGTTTCTTATATTGCATTGGGTGTGTGGTAATGAGAAACTAGCACAATAGTGTTCTACACTATTGCTAGTTGGATCATTAACATAATGGAATTTCCTCCCCAAAGTTAAATGTTTGGAAATATCTTGTCCCATGAGGGTAAAACAAGTCACAAGTAGGATTTGAACTTGGGTGGGGAGGATAACAACTTCTCCTCTTAACCACCCAAGCTAGGCCCAATTGAAAAAATGTTTGGAAACATTTCATCTCACCCTTAGAGTTAAGTGAGACTGATATTGTTTATACCTTTGCCAACACCAATCATATCACAAAGGGAAAAAAAGTAACAAGCTGTAACATCCCTAGTTCTAACCCCCATGAATTATAATTTAATTGTATAAATGTGAATTAGGCTGGTGAGCCGATATGTTGGGGTGAAGAGCCCATATTGATTTAATGTGGTCGGGGGTTGTTTTGCATATTATGAATATTGAAATAATTAATAAAGGTAATAATAGCTGGCTATGATATGAAAGAGGTGAAGAACGATGGGGGTATATGATTCCACAAGAGAGGGGGGTCCAAGGGGGAATTATTCATGGGTATTAATCCAACTCACATTCTTGAAATTATTATCTTTATGTATAACCTTCTATTTGATGATTGGGTGTGTGAGAGACCAATCATTAAACTCATGTAAGAGGGTGGGTGTGAGTGGTCACATCCCATATTTATTGAAGAGAATGGGCTGATGTATAATCATCCTTGGGAAGAGTGTGAGTCAAGCAAGCAAGGAAGAAGAGAGAAATTTGTATGCAGAGGAGGGACAGTTTTTGATAGGCAGAATTTGGCCAATAGAAGGGGACCAAAGGGAGGGGAAGAATACCAACCATGGTATACTTGAAGGAAACCATTGTTTGGATTTGTTCTTATGCTAAGAAAGAGGCACGTGTGCATGTAAATCTGTAATGTCCCCACTTTGGGACATCATCACAGGGCAGAGACTTATGATGACCAGAGTAGCCAGATGGATGTTATAGCGAGTACATGGGTATTTGAGAGGCATTGTGGGGTCCAGTTGGCATTTATCATCATATTCCATCATTATGAGCCATTACACACAGGTTGGCTTTGGTTTCGTTCCATTCTGACGATTTTCATGATTTTGACTATTTTGAGCTATAAGTTAATTAAAATCACGGAAGAGGGCATTTGGGGCACATTACTTTGAGGAACTCTTAGTGTAATAGCTCATTGGAATCGGGAGGAGAAACACTATAGGATGGGATGGCTAGAAGTGACTTTTAGTGGCCAGGGAAGCCACAAGGAGAGAGGATATTTTCAGAGGTAAAAAGGT
>CBVK0102148179.1:0-29349 GCA_900067695.1 Picea abies
AAGGACTTGCACTCAGCTCTGCAAGTCTTACACAGAATGCACAAAGCCCTAATCACATGGATCCAACTCTTGGCACTTAGCCTACATCACATAGATATATTATTTGAATCCTTCTTACATTGCCTATCCTTCTATTTATACATACAAAATAGGCCTAAACATGGGTAAAACCATGGGTAAAACCATGGGCCAACATCCCATTCTCATTACATATTCCCCAAAACCCAGTAAGGATCCAAAAGTGGGATGAGATCCTGTGATCTCCACTTCATCTTTCACTTGTCCTTCGATAGGCTGTCGAAGTCCCAAAATAGGTCAACATGACCAAGAAACTCCCAAAACTTGGTCAAGGGACAACACTCAGACCTGACCTCAGATTCTCCAGTAGACAAAAATATTCTCATAAGATATATATTCTATGAATGTGTGTATGTCCTTATTGTAGACTCCTTGAGGTGTATTTATACTTTTTCCAAGTAACATCTCTCCTTAATCTTAGGGCTTCTTGAAGTTTCTTGTTGCAACAACTTTACCCTTTCATTAATGACTTGTAACCAATTAGGGTATTTTTAACCATTCCTCTTGGCTTCCAACTTCATAAGGGAATATCTCCCTAAAGCTGAGGAACCATGTGGCATACCACCTACCATTAGAAATGGCATGACGAGGACTATCCATATATGAGCGTGTTACTTTCATTTTCACTGTCCTTAGTCCTCAAACAACTTTGGGTCTCATGACCACACCTTCGGTGCTTTGTGTAGACTTCATCAAATGCACCCATCACATACATCAACCACTCTTGTTGATATCAATGACAACTAACTCACCATCAATATCGATCACAACTCTGGGGTATCTCAAACGCTCTAAGGGTTGACATCAATGAAAATAACTGTCCAACACAAGAAACTAGTGGTTAAAGCAACATATTATCAGTTGATCGCAGGAAATTTATACAAGTTGGGAATAGATGGGATACTACAACGATGTGTGCTAGATAATGAGAGATGGATGATCCTCACAGAGATGCATGATGGAATTGCAGGAGGTCATTATCTAGGAAAGGCTACAACACATAAGATATTACATGCAGGGCTATGGTGGCCCGCCCTCCATAAGGATGCGAAGGAATATTGTCAGAGCTATGACATTTTCCAGAGAGTAGAAAGACAATCGCTCTTTGAATCCATAAGTTACCTTGCAAAAGTTTGACAAATGGGTAGTGGATTTTTTCGGACCGATTAATCCACCAGCGAGGAGAATAGGATTTAGGTACATAATTACCATGACAAACTATTTGACAAGATGGGACGAGGCAGAACCAGTTACAGATTGTAGTACATAGACAATTGTGTGATTCTTATTCAAGAACATAGTTACAAGGTTTGGGTGTCCTAAAGTAATGATGAGCGACTAGGGGACTCACTTTTTGAACAAGACAATTGTAGCATTGATATAAGAGTTCTAAATTCATCATCAGGAGAGAAATCCATATCACCCGCAAGCTAATGGAATTGTGGAGGCCTTGAATAAGATACTGGATAATGCATTTACCAAGGTGTGCAACGTAGGATGGGATGACTGGGATTTAAGGATCCCTGCATTGCTTTGGGATTATAGAACTAATTGTAAGAAGTTGACAGGACATACACCCTTTAGATTAGTATATGGTCAGGAAGAAATTATTCTCATGGATTTTCTTGTACCGAGTCTGCACATTGCTACGATTGCATACCTTACGGATTTTGGTGTAGTAGAAGAAAGACTATAAGAGTTACTAGCATTAGAGGAAGATCAATTTATTGCAGGGTTCCATCAGTAAGTACAAAAGGCATAGAGGAAGATCAATTTATTGCAGGGTTCCATCAGTAAGTACAAAAGGCATGGCATGATAGACATATCAAGCAGAAGAAGTTCCAAAAAGGAGATCTAGTACTACTCTATGATAGTAAGTTCTTACAGCACCCAGGAAAGTTCAGAACACACTAGCTAGGGCCATACATGATTAGATATATGACTAACGTAGGCGATTTTCAGTTATAACAATTGGATGGACAAGTCGTGGAAGGACTAGTGACTGGGAGTTGGCTAAACTATACAGGGACGATCGTCCTTCTGCTCATTAGGGGAGCTGGGAAGACTAACCTATATCATAGTGTACTATAGAAAGAAAAGGCAGAAAAAAAAACAAGTAAAACAAGAAAAAGTATGAAAATGGTTCAGGGAAGAAGTAAAAAGTTGAGAAGTTCAAGAAGTTAAGGTTAGCAAGTAAATATGAAAAGAAGAAAAATGTCGCAGAAGAGAAAGAAGAAGATAGAAGAATGCACAGATAAGGGAAGCAAGATTGCGCAGAGAGAAGAGATTACGAAGAAGGAATAGATCACACAAAGAGATGAGATTGCACATATGACAAGTAAGAGAATTCAATACAATCCATGACGAGACGTGCAATAAAGAGTTACCATGTTGGAGAAGTAGTGGTGTCGCGTAACATTAATTGCATAAGATCTTGACAGATTGCAAAATCGAACGGAGAATTCATCGAACATAGAGAGTAATGGAGCATTAAATCAGGTAATGAAAGCCAACCACTATTGGATTAGATGAAAATACCATGTGCGAAGGGAATCTACAGTTGGAAATGCAATATAAAAGCAAGCAAAGGGTCGATGGGGGAAGGTTATTTTCATTCGTAATTTGCACAAGAGAGCCAAAGTTACAAAGTTGAAGAGTCAAAGTTACAGAGCCAAAGTTCAGAACCGAGTTCCAGAACCAGTTGGAAGTTGTGACCAGTGTCGCAGAGAAAGATGCCACCACCTAAAGAAGTAGTCGCATCAGTTTTAATACCAAAGAAACTATGCAGTCAACCCACAACGTTGTTGATAGTTGAAGAAACACAGGAGGCATCATCCTCATAATCAATATTCCACAGGGATTATATCCCATCAAGAAATCCATTAGGAAAATAAGTCCATTTATAGAGGGACGCAAAGTATCCACTCGTAGAGCCACCGATTCCAGAAGGAGTAATTGTAGAAGGGGACATGCTAGGTCTAATACATGCATTACAATATGCAGACCATGACATCACTGATGAGAATAATTTTCCATATTTGGTACCCAACAAGTTCCTAAGGAAGTATATTAGTGCTGACACTCATATGATAGTCATAGAACCACAAGTGTGGGATACGAGGTTGTAGAAGGCAGGTCTTCTAAACCTGTTCAATATACCCCATTTTAGATGAAGCCATGAGATCAATGTGTGTGTAAAATGTTGCTAATATGTGTGCATGGAGGATACATGTGGCTCGACAGGAAAATATCCATTGATACAGATTTGATAGTGTGCATCATCGGTCTTCCGTCGTAGGGGGAGGAACCCTCTTTGTTATTTTTCGATAAGAATAGATAGAAAACTCTCATGGACAACATGAAGGAAAAATCCATACATTGCGTGGAAAATGTGGTTTTGACATCGCTAGCATATGCGACAGGATGGTAAGGTTTTCGACACAAACCTTATCTTGTAAGTTGTTGAGGAAATGCATAAAATATCAAGTGTCATCAACAATGATAGCGATTGTGGAAAGATGTGTAGAGGGTGTCGAGATGAATTGGGTGACATTCTTATTGAACCAGTTTTTGATTGACTGTGAAAAAGAGCAGGATAAGGGGACTAAGTTCCATTATGCATGGTTATTGATCCTAATAGCATTATCGGATTGGAGGGAGCCAGATGACAGTCAATTTTTTGGACTCACGGAGAATCCTTAAGACCTTTGGTATAGGACACATAAAGCGCGAAATATGGACACTAATATCGCATTTTATATTTATAAGGAAACTATCAGAGACAACATCCAAAAGACACCGCGCATACCCCTTCAAGTGGTTGAGGCATACAAGAAAGTGACACACTTAAAGGCAGGGCATCACTACATGTACGTACAAGCAAAGAAGTACCCATATCAGCGATGGCTGCCAACACAATACAGATTGACGAAAGATGAGATGGTCCACATTATGGTCAATTGGGAAGATAAGTGGAATATTTCACCAATAGAGTCAGGTCCATCAAAGAAAAAAAAACTAAAAATACACAAGGTCGATGAGGATGAATAAGGAGGAGATGATTGGGACAGAGAAAAGGGCCCAGAGGAAACAACTCAATAGACAACACCACACAATGATAGGAAGAGAAAAGAGCCAAATACAAGGAGACCTGGAAAAAAACGAATGAAGCACAAAGTTGTTAAGGAAGTGGCTATCAAGGCTTTCATGGAGGGCGATTTGGAGAAGATAGTTGACCAAGTAAAAGAAGTCATTGACGAAGCATTTCAGTGCACAACATAATGACAATAAGAGATGAACAGATGCATGTAGAAACATATGGTAGAATTGCGACAACTATTAGAAGCAACAAACATCGTGTCAGGGTGACAGATAGAGGAGGAACAAACAACAAGCACTACCAAGACTAGAGAGGCAGGGACAAAAATCTCCTATTCCTTAGGAGTTGCAGGAGAATGAATATTGATTAAGCTAGTGATAGGGGTAGTCAACTTCCCCACTACAGAAATGCAAGACCAGGCCAGGGAACTCGGTCACACTGACCTAGTGCTATCACAACTACCAATGGATGCATGCAGGAATTATAGATGAACGCAACGCAAGAGATAAGCGTGCACACAGAGAATACATCTAAAAATTTAGTGAAGATTATGGCATAAAATATCGCATTAGAGATTGAGTACAACAAAGTTAAATAGGAGTACAATGAGGCCACAAATAAGGTAGAAAGAACGCAGGAGGAATTCGAGAAGGTATATCAAGAACTCCCAAAGGCGAAAACAAAAAATGAGGCCCTGGTGGAATATCAAGTCACGAAAATAAGTGAAGGCATTCAAGGCTTCTGCTCACAAATAGTTGATCTAGAAGCACATGTGACACCAAGCACTCCACCTAAAGAGAGGGAGATGAGGGAGAAAATTGTGACAACAACAGTGGAAAGTATAAATACTCTAGAAGTAGAGTGTGATCAACTGTATACAGAGACTATGGTCATTTGGACACAACTCAATGAGGATAAGGAGAAATAGGAACTCAGTCAAAAGATCCAATCTGTTCAGGAAAAGGTGCATAAATTCAATGACGTGATGGGCACATTACCGCCAGCTGAGGTGGTAACTACAATGAAAAAGAACATAAAATTGTATTCAAAAATTAATCAACTAAGGGTGAAGCAACAGACTTGCGCACAACAAATAGAATTACTATAGGAGTAAGCATACATAGTTACAACGACGTTAACAACAACTCAAGGAATCCTCAAACAAACAGTTGACGAAGGTGTCAAGAAGATGCAGGTTGACATCACTGCAGACATAATTGACCAAATTTTGCAAAAGGAACTAGAGGTCAAGGAAAATGTTGCAACAATGAAAGAGACCTTGGAAACATTCATGGTGCACTGGAACAAGTCTTGAGTGGCTCGAGATGAGCCACAGGTGAGTATTGGGGGCCTGTTGGATATGTATTTTGGTTAAGTTTTGGGATCTGTTCCAGAATAAGTCAAAGAACAAAAGGAAGTTAGAAGATGGACCAGAGCGTGTAGCAGGAGTCGAATTTAAGGATTCAAAGCGCGCGACAAAAGGATGTGCGACGGAGTAGTGCGCAAAGGCAAAAAACGATTATAGACCGTTAGGTTTTTGGGAACATTTTGTCCACTTTGTAATAGGATTATCCCTATGTTGATATATAAATATGTGAACAATTTTTGGGTAGAGGGGTTCAACATATGATAATTTATTAATTCTTGTTGGGTAAGTCGAGTTGAGCGAAGGAAGAAGTTTGAGGTATGATTGAGGAGTGAAGCTCGCACTGTAGCAGAACAACTAGGAAGGTTTGGGCAGTGCACAACTGTAAGAGAATTATCAATGACTAATAAAATAAGCCAGTCGTTGTGGACATATCCCAAGTTGGGTGAACCACGTTAAACCTATGTGTTGTGATGTGTTGTCTTAGCATTCTATGAGGTTTATTGTTATGGTGCAATGATGATGTATGTAGAATGTATTGTTTATATATGATGTTATAATGTTGCGCACTGAAATATCTAGTAATTGAATGAATGTTAAGTGGGAAAATGTCACGCATAGAATATGTTGAATGTTAAGTAACTATTAAGTAATGGGAACTGCACACATGAGTTAATGGTAGTAAGAACTTGAAGAATGTCTCCCTTCCCCTCATCACTGCAGAACCTTGGTTCCTGCAGCCCCTCTAGATGCCTTAGCTGACACTTCACTTTCTCTATAGGTGATGTCAAAGGGGCCAATGTCTAAGGGTTTTGTTGTTATATAAATGATTAACTTCGGGTCTGTCCTCTTCATACCAACAATTATCAAATCACAAAGTTTCAATCTAATAAAATGAAGGAAAAATATTATGCATTGAGAATGACTAGGGGGGAAAAGACAATAACAATGTTGATGGAAAGAGTTATAATCAACAATGCCTATATAACCATATAGACATGTTTTAATATGAATTACTCAACACAATTAAAGGTGACACCGTAAAGTTTGGGAAGAAACATTGAACAACATGATCAAGTACATGAGACACAATTAGGAAGAAATGTTGATTACTCAAGTGAAGAGAATGTTCATGATCAAAGGCCATGATTATTCACTTCACAATAGTGAACCCTCACACTTCTTTGATGACCTTTTTTCATGTTGAATACCATTCATATCATAAATTAAAGGATGAAGATGAAGTTGTAGAAGGAAGAAAAGACAAAAGTTCAAAGTTGGCATACAACTTGTAAATAAAGATATCATAATATAAATTTGATGATGAAGTTGACATCTACACATGATTTGGTAATATGGACTTGCCTTCTAAATAAAAAAACACATAGAAACACTTACAACTTGCACTTCAACATTTCATAAATGCAATAAGTACAATTTCTAAAACCCCTAATTAAATATGTCAACCACAACTCGAATGAGACAAACAATATTCAATGAAACTTCGTATTACAAAGGAAAATACATTTGATGATGACATATATAATTTTCAAGTACTCAATAAGAGACATCTGCATCATTTCAAATTTGAGGTCAAGTATACAATAAATAACATGTAGCAAGGATGTTGAAACACTTTCCTTAAGAAAAACCATTACTTTGTTATTTTAGTTAGAAGATAATAAATGAAGATAGAGTCCATTTTGTTAGTGCCAATTCTTGGGAGGGGGGTGTTTCTCTCCGATTTCAGGCCCTTGGTGTAAATGCGTAGAAATAGATCTAGGGGAATAGATGGATTAGATGTTTGAACATCTAGTGAGCATAGTTTTACAATTACACCCTGATGTCCCTTTTTCAATAATTTTTTCATGTCATTAGAGCTAAACACCTTACTAGGTTTCCCTGTGATACCCCTTAACTCAAATTCCTTTCCTTCCAATGAAAATTTTATGAAAAGTTCTTGAAAATTAAAATCCATTGTTCCCAATGATTGTAACCATTGGAACCCTAGTATGACATCAAGACCACCCATGAGTATAGAAATAATTGGACTATTCATTACATATTCCCCCACAATAAGATTGATCTTATGGAATTTGCCTAAGAAATTGATAGTTCCTCCATTTGCAATCATTACTTGGAATTCTGGTGCTAGATATATAAAACAATTAAGAGCTTTGGCTAATTTACAGTGAATGAAATTATGAGTACTATCAAAATCAATTATCACTATTACCTTTTTCTTTTTGATATATCTGTTATCACTTGGTATTTTCTTTGTTCTGTATCAAAGAAACCCCAAGGCAACTATTTCAAACAACTTTAGATTGTATTCTGACCTATAAAATCAAAGAGGGCTCTCTCAAAATCCAAAATGCGTTCATACTCAAGAAATATACAACAATAAAAATCAGAGGTCAGATTTTGACATAATATAGGTTTGTTTTTGTTTTAAAAGAGTTTGTTAGCGCCATTTATTGCAAAGGGGTGTTTCTCTCCAATTTCAGTCCCTTTGTGTAAATGCATAGAAATGGGGTTTAAAACCCATCAAATGCGTTTTGCTCAAAGGCCGCAGTCATGAGCACCAAGCGCAACATACAGAAGAAGTCCATTTCGAGCTTAAAATCAAGCAACTGGGCATTTTGTTTTCAACGACGAGGATCCATAGATGGAGCAGATCGACGGTCATCGAGTAAGATTGAGTCACAAAGTTGCACGAGGTTTAGCACATGGGCTTATCTCTTATGGCCAAAGTCACGAAATGATCCATGGAGGGTGGGCTTATCTCTTATGGCTCCTGATCAGGCTCGGTCATGATTTTGGCTACCGGGACTTTGAAATACAAGGGATCGCTCCTCCACTGCATCGGGAATCGCCGAAACCTGAAACGCGAAATGTAAAAGCCCCCTAGAAGCCATTTCGACATTTCGGCTACCAGGACTTTGAAAGACAAGGGGTCGCTCCTCCACTGCATCAAAAATCACCGAAACTCGAAACACGAAATGTAAAAGCCCCCCAAGAGCCATTTCAACATTCCTGCTACTGGGACTTTGAAAGATAATGGGTCACTCCTCCACTACATCGGGAATCCCCAAAACCCGAAACACGAAATGTAAAAGCCCCCCAGGAGCCGTTTCAACATTCTGACTACCGGGACTTTGAAAGACAAGGGGTCACTCCTCCACTGCATCGAGAATCGTTGAAATCTGAAACGTGAAATGTAAAAGCCCCCCAGGAGCTGTTTTGACATTCTGACTACCGGGACTTTGAAAGACAAGGGGTCGCTCCTCCACTACATCGAGAATCGCCAAAACCTGAAACGCAAAATGTAAAATCCCCCTAGGAGACAGTTGCATGGCCCTGTGGTTACGTTGAGAGTGAAACCTGAAGAAATGAAGGCTGGCCTCCAAGCTTTGGAAAACCGACACGTGGTCACTCTTTATGTATTTAGTCTTGGCCACCCTCCATGGAAGAAGCAGTTAATGAATATTGAGCAAGTGGTTGAAACCTCACCTCACTCCATAAATGGAAGGCATGGGAAGGGTCAAAAGTAGTCAGTTTATGGTACTCCGATGGATAGTTTTCCTGTAGAAGTCGTGTCCTCTGAAGCAGTGTCAGACAAGAAGTTGCAAGTACAGTCTGAAGGAAGATCATGTGCATGTAAATCCTTAAATGAGGTAGCTCAGCTACCCTTCTGGGGCCAAGGAGGTGAATTGATCTGAGTATATATATTCAGTTTTTGTATTTTTGTAAAGGATGGATGGTAGAGCAGAGCTCCCGACTGTAAAGCTTTAATGAGGCCTCTGGTTCCCTGGTTATAGATTGATATTTGAGACTTCTTGTTTAATGGAAGTCAACACCTTCTTCTCCTTTTTTCCTCTGAATCTTAAGAGCCCGAGCATGGATGATCCAGTCGGGTGTTGTAATGACTATATAACTATATAATGTATGTTTGATTATATTAGTTTTGCAGCATCTTAATTTTTCTTGAATTTTCTCAGATCTGAGATGATCTCATATCTGTGACTTTTCCCCCCTTTTTAAAGGCTGATGAAAGACCGGATGTCTAGAGCAAACTTTATTTCCTTTGTTTTTCCCTACACTCACTCACTACTATGAAAAATCACTGGCTTAAGTTAGATCAAGACCTCACCTGTCTTAGTTGTTCCAACCCAGTTTTATGAGTTAGAATGATATTGTTCTGAGTTTACTCCCATTCATCACCCTTTATCAACAAATCGTGACATTTAAATTGATGGGCGTTGGGCTCTGCTCCTGTTGCAATCCAGGAGTGACTTCTGACGCCAACACCTTCATTAGAATAAACTTGTCATATCATTTAGAAGAAGTCATATATCTTATTGATGATCAAATAAAGAACAATACATTGGTCAAAATGTTACAACCTACTAAGATCAATAAATCAATAGAGTACATGGTCCCAACCTCCCATCCCCCAATCCGTGTTTGAATTGCTCTTAATTATGGGTTAATTAAAGGACACGTGTAATTCTTGTAATTTATTTATGGTCACATTTATACACATCTTTGACTTATAACTTGAGCCCAACTTTATTGAGTAAAATAAATTGATTTCAATACATGCATGTGAGGTTCCTCATTAGAACACACTACTATAACTATTGCATTAACTATGGGAGAATATTTATCCTACCACTTGGATGGAGGGGTATCATATAGTAGGAGTTGTATGTGACAAACTATTAAAGAAAACTACAAATACCTTGCAATTATGTTTTCCAAATACTTGTCAATTGTAAAATTTATACCAAATCAATGAAAACATTAAAAAAAATCATACTAACCTCATCCATGAAACTATCTTGCACGAGAATCTTTGTTGGCCCATAACAAGTATGTGCATAATGAGAGCATAGATGAAGATTAACTAAACTAGAAAGAGAATGACCAACCTAACTAGATGTTGTGGCCTATCTAGAATTGACAATGTGGCTTGAAGGCCCTACCCCTGGAAACCTAACATCATCTGTAGATGAATCCCAATGGGACGTTGTAACGATATGCTATGCTAAAGTACAATGGAAGTTAGTGTAATACCCCTAATCTGAATCCCAATTGTAAATGAAAATGTAAATGTACCTATAGACTGGTGAGCCCTTTGCACCAAGTTTTAGTTTAGTTTTGTGCACACCTAAGTAGCATGTGAGGATTGTTTTCCAAAGAAATAACGCACACACACATTCCACAGTGTTGCACGCACCTGAGTAAGTGCATGTGGATTGCGCATCAAGGGAAGGGTACGCACATTCCATAGTATTGTGCGCACCTGAGTAAGTGCACAAGGATTACCTTGAAGTGCACCAGAGAGCATGTGTGTTTATTGCGTTGGTGATCCGGGATGCAAAAAGGCCAGTGCGCCTATCCTTGTAAATGTAATCACACTCAAATTATTGATAAAAATCACATCTTTGCAGGCAAACAAATTAGACGAAAAGAGACAGGGGGATAAACTCCATCGAAAAGGGAAAAGGGGGAGGTGCTTAAGTCCAAGGGAATATTTTATAAATATTTTTGAAAAGTATAATTTATGTATATTTATTTATCCTAAGTTCGTGAGGGATGAGAATGAGTCACCAAGTGGCTAAAGCTAATTCTGAGGGTGACAAGTGTCCATTTATGACCATGGAAATATATGGTTGAACCTTAGTGTATTTGGCGGGATTTTCACTCATTTTCATCATTAATCGGACCATCTGAATGGGGGGAACGACCATTACCTTATCTGTATAGAAAAGCTTGGAAAGGAGTTTCTATCTAGTAACTAGAGTCTTTGTTGTCGAAGAGGCAGGTTGTCAGGCCCGTGCACATTCTCTCTAGGTGAGAGATTCATTATTGAAGAGGCGAGTTGCCAGGCCTGTGTGCATTCTCTCAAGGTGATATATTTTTTGTTGAAGAGGAGGGTTGTCAGGCCCGTGAGCATTCTCTATAGATGAGATATTTGTTGTCGAAGAGGCGGGTTGTCAGGCCTGTGAGCATTCTCTCTAGGTGATAGATTTATTGTCGAAGAGGTGGGTTGTCATGCCCATGCACATTCTCTCCGGGTGAGAGAATTTTTGTCGAAGAGGAAGATTGTCAGGCCCATGAGCATTCTGTCCAAGTGAGAGATTTTTTGTTGAAGAGGCGAGTTGTCAGGCCCGTGAGCATTCTCTCCAGGTGAGAAATTTGCTAGGAATTGTTCCTTGGTGCATTGGGCATTAGTTACAAGACTCTGAGACTTCCTTTCTGACCTGTTGTTGAAGCCCTGGAAGGGAAGTGGGGAAGCCAAGGGATTGTTATGCAGAGAAGGGGCACACTTCCTAGGGTGGGACATGCCTGTGGGGAATGAGAGACTGTAGGCTAGTTGCAACAATTGGGCACCTTGGACTGAGCAATTTTGTTGATTATCAAACCTTAGCCTTGCATTAGGAATCCTTTTTCCCTGGTGGAGTTTAAGCTCCATCTCGGGGGTGACTTGTTGTTGAAATTTTATGAGTAATAGAGTCTATGGTTGCGAGGAATGTCTCAGCTCTGGACGCAATTGGTGACTCTTTATAAAAATATAAGTGTCCTTTATGGGCGTTTCTAATTTACTGTGTGCTTGATTATCTATGTCTAATATATGTTTATTTCTTGTATGATGTTGCATATGATCAATTGTTGGTATTCTGTATAATTTTGTTTGCACATGTAAAGCATGATGTTGTATTCAGTGATTGTTGTCACACATGCAGAGCATGACAGTTATAAAGTATTCATGTTAGTTAACTTTGTAATAATGGTCATGAGTTTCTGAGGCAAGGATAGAATTGTCGTGCACGCAGGGAAATAATCCATGTGTGCAAGAGGATGGATGCATTGTGTGCACGGGGAAGCAAATCCACGTGCACAAGGAGAATCGAATTTACGTGCAACACCAGAATGGTTGTGTGTGCAGTAGTAATCATGTGTTCAGAGTGGTTACATGTGTAGTAATACTTATGTGCACTAATTGATTGTGCATGCATTTGTATTATGTGTTAATTTTGTTGTTATAACTAGTGTTTGAAGAGGAAAATTTGTGTGGAGCGATCCAACTTGGGATCGTGCGTGTTGCCTCACATGTTTCTACGCAGATTAACATTATAATGTAGAATCTGTGCACAAGATTTTTGGAGTGGCATTGCTCAACAATAAGTTAGGGATGTTACAAAGTGGTATCATAGCATTTTGTTAGTGCTGGTAACGCAGGACGTTACAGATTGGTATCAAAGTTGTATTTATGGAGTTTGCAATAGTGGAGACGTTACAATTTGGTAACGGGGCCCAACTAGGAGGATGGGTACGTTACAGTCAGGGTGGATATCACATTACTAGTTGAAAAAATCCAATTTGCAAGATAAGGTGGTTAGGTATATGGCTGGGAAGGGGTGGCCCACTCAATGGATTACACCTAGCTCTTTCTTGATCTTGAGCAAAGCAAAGACTACCCCTCTAGAATTCACCAATGTCAAAATAATTGACATGGAAACCCATAATAAAATTGACCCATAATTTACGTAGAAAATACAATGGAACCTCCTTATTATTGCAGGGAGGTTTATCAAATAACATTAGCTACCTATCCATCTAGTTGTATTTGAATGGCTAGAATGTGCACGAATCCGTGCAAAGATTACATCTTCCTCAAATTAAGTGGTTGGTTGGTTCTAAGGTCAATAAATAGCGACAATAATCTCTTTGGTTATATGCAAAGCTTTCACCTCTTCCTTTCTCATGCCGGTTGAGTAGTATTGTTTCATCCTAGCCCTATATTCATATATTAGATAAATGGCCATATGTATGGCCAATGGAAGCAACAATGTTATCGAGTGCGGTGGATAATGAAAGATGAGATGGTTTTCTAGTATTCCTAAGCTTGCCAATTAGATTTATAATTTCATCTAAACATTAATTAATTTATGTGTATGAGTTTCATGGGGGTGGTTGGGGGTCAAGGTTTGGGTAATCAGGGTTTTTCTCCATCCTAGCAGAATAAATACTACATTTAAACAATAACAAAATAAATTTACAAACTGTTTAAAATTGTATATATAAAAATGACATTTGGAATAAACCTACCTCGAAATGAGAAATACTATATAAAAAACATTGAGTGCCATCAATGTCAACCTCCATCGTGCTTGTCCTTATCAAATTTGCACTAAATTATCAACAAAATGTGTGCACAGGTTGGAGAAAAGATGGAGGAAAAGATATTGTAGGTACAAGAAAATGAATAGAATATGATTGCATTTTTTTAGCCAAAGGAATGTGCACGCATTAATAATGTGTGCGCACTTTAAAAAATGCGTGTGTGTTTTCTCATCATAGGAAAAAATCTATGTGGAAATCAACCTGGAGGTAGGCAAGTGAGTGTCTAGAGGTTCAACAAAGGTTGTTGCTATTCAAATAGAAACACATGCACATTCCTCAAATTCACAACAAGCGCATAATCCCATTAATATGATTTTGGAAATTGACTTCATGCACCCACCCCTATGTAAAACCAAAATAGTGATAATGGGTTTTGGGGGTTTGAAAACAAAAGGATGTGGATGTTGAGGTTGAGAATCAAAATAGAGACCTCATGTGGGCTTAAACTTGAAAGGACAAATCGACTACTTTTGTTTTATGCTTCTTCTCCTTTTCTACTTTGCAAAATTCCAATTTCTCCCACCTAGGTGAGATGAGATAGTTGAAAGTAATGAGAATGAATATTGCAATTGAAATTTGAATTTTGCACTTTGAGATACAATTGTGTGTATATTGACATTTAGCAGATCCATTTCCATAAATGATCAGTCACATATACATAACTTAAAGTCTAGGAGTCTTCATGGGTTAGATTACGAGCAAATCTTGTTCAAGTGGAACATATCTGACGAGTATCGAGTATTAGCCACTTTGTCAGAAATTACAAAAATTGGTCTACACACTCGATTCCTTCAATGTAAACAATCAACATAAACAAGCACAAAAAAAACTCATATATCTACCTACCTAATCCAAAACCCTTGCCCTACAGTTATGACACCAAGCCTCATCAAACTACTTCGAGGTCCTAAGCGAAAGAGAACCACATAAGAGTGCAAATGAATAACCCCATTTTCAATCATGTTGAAAAGGATAAACACAGGGATGAAAATAAAACACAAAAATGAGTCGATGATAAATAAAGAAGCAAAGAAAGTAGGGGAAGACACCCCTTGACTAAGAGGCATCAAAGACAAATCATCAACCCCATCATACACTAATGTTGCTAAGCATACATTCTATGCCTACCAATTATAAGAACCCCTTGCCCAACCCATAAGATCGAGTGTAAAGTGATTTGGTGTATATCAATATCAATGTTCTCCTCCAAAATTTTTTTACCTAAAAAGGTTTAAAATTGAAAAAAAAATAGAGTAATATAAAATTCCAAGAATGCATCGAATACTCAAAAAAAAAACCTGGTCCCCTAATCTCAAGTCAACAAAAAGAGGCCATGACCGCTCCACATTACACTTAGATAATATTAAGAAAGGGGTTAGCAAAAGTAGGAACAAACAACCTTTAGTAATCCAATTTTAACCTTTGAATGAACTTTACCCTAGATAATAAAGCTTTACCCTTTTTACTCAAATTTTAAAATATGGCTTTAGCTTTCTACGCTCAATCAAAACACGTGCCATGAAAAAAAGCATCGTCGGCTCAGTTTAGAGATTTTGCCACGTGGCACCGAACGCGCCTATTGTCAACGTATTATTAACGGGCGGATTCCATTTCCGTCCATGCTTATGGAAACCCTAAAACACCTTAATCCGCGTTAACGTGAATACGATTCGTGTGGCTGCATACGTTCTGATCGTCACTCCGCTCATAGTATTTTCTTTGCATTTTTTCCTTCATTGGAGAGCCCAGAAGCCAATCTCTGTTGGTTTTCTGTACATAGTTCGATGAATAAATTGCTTTGAAAATTCCAATGGAAAAGCCAAAGCAATTGGTTCAATCTCTCTGCATGTTTGTACTGTAAGAGAGACTCTTTTCTTCACGGGATACCTGCGCCTTCATTTAATTGTTGCACAGTTGCACCAACTTCTGTGAACTTCTACTATTTTGTATTTGTTTGTATTTTTAAATAAGATGTATTTATCCAGTCCACTGCCATTCCCTCCATTTCCCTCGGACTTGATGTTATTCATTTTACTGTGTCCCTTTGCCAGAGTTAATCACTTTTGGGGTTTTTTAACTTTAATTTAAAATTGATTTGCTCATCTTGGCCTCTTTTAAATGGGTTGATCATGGGGGAGGGGAGGCTATGGTGTTTGTCTTTTTAGGATTTTGTTTTAAGGGTCGGTTTTGTTGATTGTGATTCCATTGTTTGTTTTGGGTATTGGACCGTCCATGGCAGGAAGGCCAAACAGGTAGAAACAAAACATTATAGTAGTGGGCCTTTAAAGAAGACATAATATCTGGCTATGAGAATTATGGTGGTTGGCATTTGAGTAAAATATATCTGACAAAAATCAGTGTTTACAACTGTTTCCAAGTCCAGTAGGCTTTGGATATAATGGGAGCAGTAATTCTAGGCCTTGCTGCATCCAAGCTGCTTGCTGTGGAGAAAGAGCTGCTCCTTATCTTTTGAGAAGCAAGTTTTGAAGATTTGTTAGGGATTTATGCTCTTCTGCATTGCTTTTGAGAAGCAAGTTTTGAAGATTTGTTAGGGATTTATGCTCTTCTGCATTGGAGTGGACGGAATGAAGCACATTGGAGGCTCTGTAACCATGGTGGGTCTCAAGAATTGATAGAGTGCAAAAGAATCTTCAGCTAAAAATGCCGACTGTATGGTTTTCTTTGAGGAAGTCCTTGCAGTGTAAATCAGAGCCTGAGGATGTATACGACCCACAGAAGTCCTTGCAATTTAAATCAGAGCCTGAGCATGAACCCAAGCATCATCATCTGACAACAATTGTGACCAGAAAGAACCGTTCTGGCTGCTCAAAATCCATTGCAAATCTCAAGGATGTAATTCATGGGAACAAGACTAGAGCCACGGAGAGGGTTCCCAGCACTAGCTGCAGTCCTAGATCGATTGGCAGCAGCGAATTCTTGAATCCCATGTCACACGAAGTCATGATTGTGAATAACTCCACGAATTCTTGAATCCCATGTCACACGAAGTCATGATTGTGAATAACTCCAGATGTGAATTGAAGATAACTGGATTGGCAGGAGGCAATGGTTCGACTGTCATTGGAACTATCAAGACGGGGACTCCAGGTCCTGGGACACCCAATAATAATCCATGCTTTAGAGACGGGAAGATTAATGGGGGGTGCCATCATAGTGATTTTACCTTTGCAGGGCATGCGGCCACTTCATCAAACAGCAGTTATCCTTCCACTCCTCGTTTTTCAAATGGTTGTGAAATGGAATTGATCAGTCCGGCAGCCTGCCAGAAGTGTGGAGAACAGTTTGGCAAGATGGAAGCTCTAGAAAATCATCATCTTGCAAAACATGCTGGTAAGAACGTACATCTAAGTTTTGTGCATTGATTTTAGCCTGACAAGAATCTGTTTCAGCCCTTCTTTGTATTTCTAAGTATGAGTGAATGAATGTTATTATTGTCTCTGAAACTATGAGAAGAAATGATGTTTTCTGCTTTTGTAATGATGTTTTGTATGATGTTCCCAAAACTGTGCATGAGATTTGGATAAGGATCACTATGTTTACGCTGGTCATTGTATTTTATGATTTTGCAGTCACTGAGCTATTGCAAGGGGATTCTTCCAGGAACATTGTGGAGATAATCTTTCGAACAAGCTGGCTGAAAACTGAAAATCCACATGGGAGAATTGAGAGAGTTCTGAAGGTGCACAACATGCAGAAAACGCTTGCCAGTTTCGAGGAATTTCGTGATATGGTGAAGTCAAAGGCAAGTAAATTGCCCAAGAAGCATCCCAGATGCCTGGCAGATGGGAATGAGCTTCTGAGGTTCCATGGCACCACAATTATGTGTTCTCTAGGCACAAATGGATCTTCTAGCCTATGCAAGCTAGAAGGATGCAGTGTTTGTCGGATCATTAGAACAGGATTTTCGGTAAAGGAAGCGGGTTGCAGGGGAATCTACACTACGGCCACAAGTGGTAGAGCTCATGATTCCATTGCTTATTATGAAGATGACTTCATGTTCCCTACAGTGAAGAAGGCTTTGTTGGTATGCAGGGTTGTTGCGGGCCGAGTACACAGACCCTTGGATAACTTTGGAGAGTTGTCAGCTCCTACTGGTTTTGATTCTGTGGCAGGAAAAGTTGGTCTCTTTTCCAATATTGAAGAGTTGTTTATCCTCGATCCCAAAGCCCTTCTCCCATGCTTTGTTATCATTTGCAAGTCTTGATTGAGTCTGTCCTTACTCTTGCAATAGAGGGAGCAATACCATTCTTCATAGGAACTGCCTTTTACTCTAATTTTGTTCTCTGCTTGACTAATCTGTATGCACCTGCCTGCCTTCCCCACTGAATTCCTGAATTCCAAATAACTTGATTATGTGTTATGACCATCTAAACAAGCTTGTCCTGAAATCGATTTACATGGTAAAGCTCAATTGTACTCCATGCTTATTAAGCACTCACCTCCGAACTGTGGTTGGGGAGGTTGGTTGCCCTGAAATCGATTTACATGGCAAAGCTCAATTGTACTGTGTACACCATGCTTATTAAGCACTCACCTCCGAACTGTGGCTGGGGAGGTTGTTTTTTAAGCTAGGTTGTTATGAAATTGATTAGGTTTTGAAATTGATATACATGACTAAGTTCGGGTTCAAATGTAATTCCATGTTCATTAAGTATCCATGTTCTCACTGTAATTGCATGCTTATTAAGCACCCATGTTCTCACTGTGGCTGCTTATCAAGTAACCCTGTTCCACATTCTCACTATGGCTGCTTATCAAGTAACCATGTTCCACATTCTCACTATGGCTCTGTGGCTTGGGAGTTGGTTCTCACAATGGCTTGGGAGGGTCTGGAATGGATTTTAAAGTTCAAACTCAGGCTGGATCACATAATGTTGAGTAATGGGGGGGGGGGATTCTGCATTTTCTAAGTCTCCGGGTTGAGAAATCTCCAGAGCTTGGGAGTTGGTTCTCACAATGGCTTGGGAGGGTCTGGAATGGATTTTAAAGCTCAAACTCAGGCTGGATCACATAATGTTGCGTAATGGGGGGGACTTCTGCATTTTCTAAGTCTCCGGGCTGAGAAATCTCCAGAGCTGAGGTGATTCAGCTCCCATGAATATTTTCCTATTAAGCTTTTGCCACAACCACCTTGAAGTTTTTCCTGTCAAGCTTTTGACGCTGCTTGCAGAGAGTGAAAATAGTAAATACTTTGGCAATTAGGGTGAATGGTTTATTTTGGAAGCAGTATTCATATTTTGAGAAGCATGAGTTTCTCAGTAACTGTTAGCCATAGCCCTTCATATTCTTATTTTAGCTTTTAATATATGTATGATAAAGATGCCTTGCCTACCCAACTTTCGAGGCCAAAATATTCATATTCTAGATTTTAATATATATTGAAGATGCCTTGCAAACCCAACTTTGAAGGGCAAACTTTCTTCCATTTCTTGCTCTGATACTATTTTAAGAAGACATGGATAGCCTCCTTGAAGGCGTGTCGTAAGGTCTATAGGAAGCGAGGAATGCCAGATTGAATATATGTACTTGAGTTGTGTGAAAAAATTGAAGATAAGATTTGAAATCAATTCATTGTTTTCCATTCATGTCTTGCCATGAAAAAGTGTTGCTCTCTTTATGTAAGTTGTTTGTCAACACAATACAAAATAATTTGATCAACTTTTTTGAAATGGCTCACTGAGATGCTCACAAATGCCGAACATGTGGGCTCTTGGGGATCTTAGTAGAAAAATGGTTTTCATGCACAGATTCTCTGTTAAATGATAGTAGAAAAATGGTTTTCATGCACAGATTCTCTGTTAAATGATCAATCTTGCAACTGTTAGCTATCGGAAGGGGAAATAGGAAGAAAACGAAAAAACTTAATTAATTGGGCTACACTATTATAAAATTGCTTTTGCACATTCCCTGTCTGTTTTTCTGATTAATTTATGACCACAGTCTGAATGCATCAAGTATACAGTCTTCTATTCCTTCTACACTATAATTCCACCCTTTATTAATTTACAAGCACTGTCTGAATGCGTCAAGTATACAGTATTCTATTCCCTATACACTGTAATTCCACTCGAGAATGGATTATCTCTGCTCACTTGTCAGAAGAAATAATAAAAAAAAAATCACAATGTTGCATGCTTCTATTATTTATAAATTTGGTAAAACCCAGGAAAGTGAAGCCTGACACATGAACCCAAAAAACGCTGAAATGGTCAGAATGAATGTGGCCTTTATTGCAGACCTACAGGCCTCGGCGTCCTTTGAGGAGGAACAACGGAGAAAAATGAAAAAAAAGAACGAGTCAAACTGCACAATCATAACAAATGAATGCCGGCCGACATAACAAATGAATGTTTGGTCAGTCTGTAAAAACTCCTTTGTTCACTTTCATCCAGTTGCAAGGCTTTGCCAAGTACAAATTGAAACATAGGAGTATAGATTCACTTGCAAAACTAGTGGCATAGATCCATCATACCAAAAAATGTTAGGTACAAACATTTGGTGCTTAATTCATCCATCATAGAGTTCCAAAAAATGTTAGGTAGAAACATTTGGTGCTTAATTCATCCATCATAGAGTTCCAAAACTGGTCAGGTAGAAACTTTTGGTTGCTTACTTCGATTTAGGATGGACATAAAATCTATTTTATTTTGTTTAATTTTGGTATAGTCTTGTATGGTTGAGAGTGGATAGAATATTGTTCGGTACATTTAATTAATTTGAAAGATGATTTAAAATATATAATATGGGATAGTATGGGTGTTGTGTAAAGGTGTTTTAAACATTAGGGGATAGTATGGGTATGGTGTGTTTGTTGTAATTTTGTAAGGAGATTTGAAAGGTTAATGGATGTTTGTTTTTAATCTTGTAAGCGGATTTACATGGATTATTGTGTATTTGTGTTAACATTGTAGATTGACATTTATATAGGGTTAGACGTTGTGATGAAAGTTTGGACTTGTATATTTATAGGTTTCAAGGTTAGGGAGAAAGGAAGTTCAAGGTGAGGAAATATATGTTACAAGAAAAGTTCAAGGAAAATTGAGGACCCTTTGATTTTTAGTTTCCCTACTAAGTTTATGGATCCAAAAGTGGAATAATCCCAAGATGCAGTGTTAGTGCCCTAACCTTTATGCCACAAAACTTGTGATTTGCCCTTTACTCACATATATTCATTTAAAAGTATTATCTTGTTGTGATGTAGGTGAGTGTTATTTTGCTCAAAAAAATCAATTTTCAGCCAAATATATATTCCATATTACATCTTGTAGGATCAATTTTTGTGTTCATGCCCTTTACTTGCGGGACTAGTATGTGGTCTAAGAAACCACAATCTAGGGGCATCTATGCAGTAAAAATCACTCAGAGATTGCATAGGGCCTGGGCCACATCAACCCTTAACATGGCTGGTTTTTTTGGATGTCTTCTCCCAACTACCAAACATTTTGAACCTTGACCAGCTTATTAAAAAAAACCCTCTAAATCCAATCTCAATAGTAGGATTTGATCATCTTATACAATCATTAACCTTGCACAATTTTTTTATAAATTTGATTAATCATATATATTTTGAGTATATTTAATAACCTAGCACATTTCATTATCAAATCCTTTAACATATATTAATTCATCACCCCCATTAATTAATTCACAGCATATAAGATAGAATCATAATTACAACATGAACATTATTAAGGTGGATTGAAAATCAAACATATTATTTTATGTGTTTGGGTTTGAGAAGACTCTTATATTTTAGAAAATACTAAGAAGCTTTTTTATATTGAATTTTGAAAGTTTATGATAAATACATTTTAATAATTTATTTAAAAATGTAATGTATTATATTAAATTAAAAGAGAAAGATATAAAAAACATAAAAAAGTAAAAGTAAAATTAAGGGTGAAAACATATGTTTATCAATGTGTATATTTAGTTAGTTATATATTTAAAAAATAATTATACAATTAATAATATTAATAATATTGATAGGAAAGTTATATATATATATATATAGTTAATAATAATTATGGTATGTAATGATTAGCATGGAGTATTGATTTATTTGAGGATATTATTTTAGTTAAAATTATTTTTTTCTTTTTCCTCTTAGTAAGATTTAAAATTGCTTTTGACTAACTAAAAGCTGAGCATAATATTTTGGTTAAAATTATTTTCTTCTTTATCTTCATATTAAGATTTAAAACAGCTTTTGATTAACCAAAAACTGGTCCAAGTATTTATGTGGATTTATATTAAAGGTCCAAGACATAAAGAATTAGGTTAATGTCTTAGGACAGATAACTGATATGTGTTTTTTTTTAATAATGATGATAGTCAGCCTGTCAGCCTACATTAGTTTATAAAAGTTAGTAATAACTGTCCTAACCACTGTAATAGTTAGTAATAACTGTCCTAACCACTGTAATAGTTAGTAATAAAAGAAACCACAATCTAGGAGCATCTAAGCAGTAAAAAACATGGTTGGATTTTTTTGGATATCTCCTCCCAACTCTCACTAGTTTTGAACCTTGGCCACTTTACAAAAAGAAATCTCTAAATCCAATCTCAATTTGATCATCTTACACAATCATTAACCTTGCACAATTTTTTATAAATTTGATTAATCATGTACATTTAGAATATATTTTGATAACCCAACACATTTTATTATGAAATCCTTTAACATATATTAATTCATCACCCCATTAATTGATTCACAACATATAAGATAGAATCATAATTACAACATGAACATTATTGAGGTGGATTGAAAATCAAACATGTTATTTTATATGTGTTTGAGTTTGAGAAGAGGCTTACATTTTAGGAAATACTAATAAGCTTTTTTATATTGAAGTTTGAAAGTTCACATTTTAATAGTTTATTTTAAAAATGTAATATATTATATTAAATTAAAAGAGAAAGATATAAAAAACATAAAAAAGTAAAAGTAAAATTAGTGGACAATATTAAATATGGAAGGATTTGGTGAAAAAATTATGCTTTTCATAAATATATTTATTTAGTTATATATATTTAAAAAATAATTATTCAATTAATAATATTGATAGGAAAGTGATATACATTTATAATATTGATAGAAATAATTAATAATAATTATGGTATGTAATGATTAGCATGGAGTATTGACTTATTTGACTTATCTTAAGATATTCTTTTGGTTAAAACTATGTTTTTCTTTTTCCTGTAGTAAGATTTAAAACTGTCTTTGATTAACTAAAAGCTCGTCCAAGGATTTATGTGGATTCATGTTAAAGGTCCATGACATAAAGAATTAGGTTAATGTTTTTTTTAATAATGGTGATAGTCAACCTGTCAGCCTACATTAATTTATAAAAGCTAGTAATAACTGTTCTAACTACTATAATAGTTAGTAATAATTATCATAACTACTATTTGACAACTAAATTCTGATTGTTTTTACACAGTCTATTCCCTCTAGTTTTCTAATTATAATTTATTTTATCCAAATTAATTACTATAAAAAGTTTGTTTATAATACTGTGCGATTCTATTGCAAAGTAAGTCTACATTAATTTATAATAACTGTTCTAACTACTGTTATAAAAGCTAGTAATTACTGTTCTAACTACTGTAATAGTTAGTAATAACTATCATAACTACTATTTGACAACTAAATTCTGATTGTTTTTACACAGTCTATTCCCTCTAGTTTTTTAATTATAATTTATTTTATCCAAATTAATTACTATAAAAAGTTTGTTTATAATACTGTGCGATTCTATTGCAAAGTAAGTCTACATTAATTTATAATAACTGTTCTAACTACTGTAATAGTTACTAATAACAGTCCTAACTACTAATTGACAACTAAATTCCAATTATTTTTACACAATCTATTCCCTCTATTTTTCTAATTAAAAATTATTTTATCCAAATTAATTATTGTTTTGTTTATAATACAGTGCGATTTTATTGCAAAGTAAGTCTGGATTTTTGGAACTATTTAAGGTTATCACAGCACTATGGGCAAATCAAATTTGGTACGAAGATCTCATATGACGAAGGTTGACAGCGAGCTGCGTGCACAACACAGATTTGAGAAGATAACTCGAATGAAAATGAATTTTACTGTTAATTTTATTTTTCAAATTTTGTGAGGGGATTTTAAGGCATTTCAATTTTGTGAGGCGAGTTTAAGGCACTTCACTGTATTTTTAGTTGAGAGTGATTACAGTGTTTAACTTGGTAAGAACATCCCATGCAACATCCAACAAAGACAACCATACCGTAAAGTCAAACTGTCACACCAACCTATAATATTTATATGGAATGTTTTTCCATATCTTTTATATAATTAGATTGGAAATATGTTTTTTATTTACATTAATTGTTCAGCAATGTATTGTCCTTGTTTTGGTTTGGTTAAGAACTTGTTTTTCTTCGAAGTAAGCCCCAAGCATCTGGTAGGAGTAGAAAGTCTATCTTCAGCAATGTATTGTCCTTGTTTTTGTTTGGTTAAGAACTTGTTTTTCTTCGAAGTAAGCCCCAAGCATCTGGTAGGAGTAGAAAGTCTATCTTCAGCAATATATTGTCCTTGTTTTTGTTTGGTTAAGAACTTGTTTTTCTTTGAAGTAAGCCCCAAGCATCTAGTAGGAATAGAAAGTCTATCTTTTACAAATCACCAACAAGTTATTCCAAAAATTATTTCAAGTAAGATTGTTTTTATTGAATAACGAAAACAAATCAACCTACATTTACTGATAGTGATGACTGTCTCTTACTGATGGACAAAAAAATTACTACTCTTATCATTTAATTATGTTACATTACATTCTACTCTGCAATGTATTGTTCTTGTTTTTACTTGGTTAAGAACTTGTTATCTTCTAAAGTAAACCCTAAGCATCTAGCAAAAGTAGAAAGCCTATTCCTTACATATCATCAACAAGTTATTTTAATAATTATTTCAAATAAGGATAACAAGTCAACCTGTACCTTACTGATTGACCCCTCCGCCCGTATTTAATCCTGTTACATTACATTCTGCTCTGTTTCTCCAGAACAATCTGAAGTTGGAGACATGGTAGATATAATCTTTTGCTGACCGTGGCCATGGTTATTGTTTGTCTATTTCTACTTATTATATCGTGCAATTCTGTTGCAATTCATTTCTACTGTTTCTCAAGAACAATCTTAATTTTTAGAGACATGGTAGATAAAATCTTGGTGACCGTGGCTGTGGCCATGGTTATTGTTTGTTTATTTCTGTCAGACTGGGAGGATCCTTGAATATTTATTTTCTCTTGAGCTCGTGAATTAATGCGTATAGTCTTGTCGATTTTGGCAAGCAACCAGTGGTTGTTTTTTCTGAACAAAAGACTGTGTCATTCATCTGGCTCAAACATTAATGTTTTCACTAAATGAAAACGCTAATCAAAATGAATGCGAATATTAAAGCACCATCTGCAAAGGTGCTTGATATTAAATTTTGGTGGGGATTTTGTACTTGCAATTAATAATGTCTTGGTGGAGAAGGTGGACTGTGTAATTAACCATTAAATATGCTAGGGGTGTTAATGGCCACATGGGTTTACATTTAAGTTGTTGTCATGACTTTTGTGTCCACTCGTGTGTTCACAGAGCTATCTAGGACAAGGCCTCACATGCATGGTGATGTTGCTTTGAATGGACTCGAGGGGAATCTACATCAATGTCTTCACATCTTTAATATGGTGTTTTTGGATTTTACTTAAGTGGCATGATTCAAAATGATTCTCTTTTTTATTCTCATGTGGTATGTAGGTTTATTGGTTGTGCTAAAGGCATAGTTGGATATATTTACAAGGAGGAGAGCGTAGTTTCAACGTTATCAATATTGCCTATTTTATGATTGGTTAGGTTGTAGTTTAATAATATTTTATTAATATTATTAAGTATTTTGTTTGGTCATTGATTGATTGGATTGTGATTTAGTGTTAATTTTTTTAAAGTGTAAAACATTTTAGAGTTTATTGGATTGTGGATTAATGGTGATTGTCTTCTCTATAAGATGTGATGAATTAGTATCACTTTGCTTAAAGGGCATTGTAGGATGTCATGAATTAGTATCACTTTGCTTAAAGGGCGTAGATTCATCTTAACTTTGGATTTATCATGTTATAAGAGGGATCAAGTTTTTCTAGGTTAAAAAAACTCGAGAAAATGTTTGCATCTAGATGGATTTGATCTCTCTTAGCACATGATAGATCAAGAATTAAGATGGATCTATGATGGTTTTAACTTGTTCTTAATGTTTTTTTATAATGCTGAGATTAAAGCTTAGCATAGATTAAGGGAGAAGAACATTGAGAGAGATCTCAGAAACTATGAACTTAAGTTGTAAAAGTCTGATTGTCATTTCAAGTTGGTTGTAAGTGTTTTTTTTTTCGTTGATGAAGATATATGTAAATTGTAAACATTTGCTAATTAATTTGATGACCCCTCTCGATTGGCTCTTTATACCATGTCGAATACAAAAGGAATTGCACATCTCCTTCATCCTAAGCAAGACATCATTGAAATGTTTTAACCACTAGTGTAAATCCATCTTAACTCTTGATCTATCATGCTCCAAGAGGGATCAAATCCTTCAGATCTAAGAAAATTTTCACTTTGAGGGACTTGATCCCTTTAGGTGCGTGATAGATTCGGTGTTAAGATGGATTTACACTCGTTCTTTCTCTCTCTATATATGTCATGTGTAAACTCCATGTTGATTGCATAAGGAATTACACATTTCCCTCATACTGAGAATTTTGTATGGTCCACATTGAAATATTTTGTTGTTAAATGCCACATGTCAACTCCATATTAAACATTGAAGGAATTACATATCTCATTCGGAAGTAGAAAACACCTATTGGTTGAATAATATTTTTTTTACTTTCAACTACTTTATCTCTCTCTCTATATATATGCAAAGCTTATTTACTTAAGGTGGACATTGAAATATTTTATATTACACATCTCCCTCATATTGGGAAGTAGAAAGCACCTATTGGCTGAATAATGATTTTTTTGTTTTCAATTACTTTGTTTCTCTCTCTATATGTAAAGTTGATGTAAAATTATTCTACTTTGTTTCAATGATGAGGATGTTGACCACCATCATCATCATATATAATGTTGATATTGAGATATTTTACTTAACATGGATTTATTTATGACCCACATTGTTTTTTTTTTGTTATCAATATATTTTTAAATGCCAAGTGTGAACTCCATATTAAACATTGAAGGAATTTCACAACTCCCCAATATTGGGTTGCAGAAAACCTCTTTCAATGGAATAAAGAAAGTTGATATTGAAATATACTTAATATAGACATTGAAATATTTTATTGAAGGTTCACATTGAAATCTATATTTTTTGTTATTATTTTTTTTTAAATGTCAAGTTTCAACTCTATATTTGTTTGAAAATGAGATACCCTTCCACACTAAACCTAGCAGAAGAGAAGAATAATTTAATTCAAGATACCCTTCCACACTAAACCTAGCAGAAGAGAAGAATAATTTAATTCAGAACGCAGATGACAAAAACAATCACACATTACACATAGATTTTACCCTGGAAACCCTAAACCGGGAAAATCAACATTCCTTGAGCGTTTTACTCTCTTATTGTGTCTTATTCAATTTGAATTAAAGGTTACATGTCTAAACTTGGTCCACACCTAAGATACAATCGACATCAAACCCTCTAACATGTGCAAGGAAAATCCTATAGCCAATCTGACTTACATCTACATGACCAACAACCTACGATTTATTCATGCATTAGCATATTTTGCATTATTAGCCTTTACGACCTTACAACACACCTGTTTATAGGCTTTACAATAGGAAAAAACGTAAAGACTTGGTGCCCAAAAACGATTACAAATCCATGTAGATTATTGGCTACAAATCCCACAAATCCTAGGATTCTGTTACAGTCGACTCCAAGTCGGATTACCGGTCAACTACTAGTCGACCTCCATTTGGTCTCTAGTCGATCGTCTCGCACCTGCACTTCGACCTCTTGTTGGTTGACATGACATCGATATTTTTTACTTCGACTTTACCGAGCCGATTACCTCGACCTTCAACTTGTTTTCTATCCACCTCGACCTTGAATGTTGTCGATTCACCTCAACTAGACTTTCACTACAAAGAATATAACAACCTAACATTCTCCCACTTGTTGTCTTCTTTGTTGAAACATGAGATTCTTGAACTTTTGTTTACAGACCCATGGAAACAATATCCATTATCTCTCTGCACCAAGAGAACTTCACAACACTCACAGACTTGGCCAACGAGTCTACTATGTTTTCCAACATGTCTACTTTCTCCAGTAGCACCTTGTTTGGTGACAACACTTCCTTAAATCAATACTTTCAGGATTTAAGCATCTAAATTATTATTTTAATATAAGTTATGAATTGTAGTTATCACACTATGTCTTTCATTGAATAATGTGATGTTATCTGAATCACTATCATTGTGTTTGTGTTCTGCATGTCTTTAACTAGTTTTGGAGAACCTCCACAATTGGCAGTATGCCAAACAATTTGACAAGAACAGTGGTATCAACATCTAAATGTTTATTCACAAACATTTTAACTTAGCAATCCACCAACATTGGCATTATGCCAAAGTTAACGATATACATAGCAATCTCTCTGTCGTTTCAAGTTCCACCAACTAAAAATAACTAACAAGTTTTAAACCCTCTATCACCCATATGACCATCGCAGATNNNACAAGTTTTAAACCCTCTATCACCCATATGACCATCGCACCAACAATGTATTAAAAAAATATTAATCCAATGGACGAGATCATCTCCTCGATAAATCAATGATTTTTGTCACTTATTCTAAAAGGTAGGGGGCCTGATAGGTCATCCCAGGCTCCAGGTTAGTGATCCTCATGTGAATTCCAAGCACCTAGATCCCTTTCCATACATTTTCACTACACGTTGAATAGGCATAGTGAGGGCAGTCTTTATAAACCCATATGAACCTTTTCACACTTCCAATGTGGGATAAATCCCACTGAATGAATCAATCGAGACCGTCAATCACTTGATCGGATGATTGTTGAGTCTTCACAATGGATTATGCTACATATATTCATCTCCTCTACTTCTCACATCGATCGACCGCTACCCATTTAACTTCAAGTATAGCCATCTCTTTGTACTAGAGATAGGCCATGCTTTGTATCAATATATTCATCTCCTCTACTTCTCACATCGATCGACCGCTACCCATTTAACTTCAAGTATAGCCATCTCTTTGTACTAGAGATAGGCCATGCTTTGTATCATAGAGATAGCCATTGACACCATCGAAGCCATTCTCCACAAAGATGTTGAGAATGTCTTTCAACAAAGCGCGACCAATCTTCTCTCCAGCACGCTCTCAATTAATCCATTTAATCATCACATTCTTTGAAATAGCATTCTTTGAAAGATATACCTGATCACGAAAATACGTGATTCCAACTTCTCTTAGTGAAGGAAGAGACTATTTTGGCACGAAGTAACGATCCAAATAATAGAACATATTTGACAAGAATC
>CBVK0102148182.1:0-13923 GCA_900067695.1 Picea abies
TCTAGGGTTGACATCAATGACAACCAACTTTCCAACATTGACATCAATGAAAACTAACTTTCCAACACATTTCTTTGTAAAAGGACTACACCAATTATGTTGTTAGAATAAAAAGAAAAGATAAGGAATTATTTTGAGTAATTTGGGCTTATCAACACTAGTGCTTCTCCCGGGTCTTTCTTGATATAATCAAATGAATATATGGCCTCTAAAGACCATTTAACTTCATTATCCTTTTTAAGAATGTTTGTAAGATCCTTTACCACTTCAAAAAAATTTGGAATGAATCTTTTAAGAAAATTTGTCTTTCCAAAAAAATATTAAACATCTTTCTTGTTTCTTGGTAGATTGATGACCTTAATTGCTTCAACACATTGAGGGTTGATATTTACTCTTTACTTTGAAACAATGTGTCCAATTAGTTTACCTTCCTACATATAGAAATGATATTTCTTAGGATTAAGTGGAAAATCGTATTTTTGTTATTTAATAAAAGTTTTCCTAAGATGTTTTAAATCATCATCATTTGATTTAGAGAAAATAGTTTGATCATAAATATAAATCACAATGAATTCATTCATTTCTCCAACAATTTATATATCCACCTCGCTATAAAATGTTTCTCCTACATTCATTATACCGAAGGGAATTTTTTCATACATAAAGGTTCCCCAAGGTGTAGTGAATGTAGTCAGTTCTCTATCTTTCTCATGCAAAAAAATCTAGTTATAACTTGAAAAGCCATGAATCATAGATATCAGATTAGCTCCCACTACCTTTTGCAATACATGATCCATTTTAGGAAGGGGATGATTATCTTTTAACAAATATCTATTAACGTTTCTAAATTCAACATATAGTCTTATTTCACCATTCTTGTTTCTAGCAGGAACCAAATTCACAACCCAAGAATAATATCTAAGAAGAACTATGATTTTTTCATCTATCAATTTTTTAGTTCCTTCTCAATGAATCAGAAGACAATATGATTTACCTATGTTAATTTCTATCAGAATCATTTAGATCCAAATTTAAGTGGGATTCCATGCTGATTTATTCTAGTGTCATAAGTCTTTAGATATTCATATGACCATGCAAAAACTTCAATAAATTCTTTAAACAAATCAACATACCCAACCTTCTAATAAGTAGGTAGAAGTTTTGAGAGCTTGATATTCCTTGGTTCTTTTTCATATCCAATGTTATGATAGTCCACTTCTTTAGTTTTAGGATGAACAATAGGTTTAACAATGAAATCATCCTTATCAAATAACTTCTCCAGAGGCACCAATCCTTTTGGAATTTGTTTTTTTCTTAATACAACCATTTTATGGTTGGCAATCATATTTTTCAATTTATTATTAGAATGACTATTATGATTTATTTTCTCATTATATTTGTCATAATATGAGTTGCAGGAAATTCATCAACCATTTCCAAAAACTTTTTAATTGGTTGATCATATTCAAATACCTGCCAATGTTTAATATTATCTGGATTGGAGGGCCTATGTTTTATTTCCACTTCATATTTAAAGTTAGGAACCTCATGGGATGTGAAAGTGCTTGATTCCACTGCTAAAGAATCAACTTGTTGAATTTTATTTCTTGTTATCGCATGGATATTTAAGGTTAAAAAGAAAAATTCAATTAAATACCAATCAAAATTCTTGTAGGACCACATCCTAGGATGTTTATCTTAATAAACCTTTATTATTTGTTTAACAGTTAATTCTTCATCACCATACACAATAATATTTAAAATTTTTATTCTTGTCGCGACTTCTAAACCTAACACTAAAGCTTCAGATTTACAAATGTGTGGAATCTATTTCAAATTGCAGTCTAAAAGAAAACAAAAAGAATTTTCTAGAAGGTGAAATTGTAAGTATACCTACTCCAACACCCTCATAGGAGGAAGCTACATCAAAATAAAGTTTCCACATTCCATCTTCAGGCTCTTTGTTTTCACACAAATGAGTATTTACAATTTATATACAAAGTCTTGATTCACTATTTACAAATAAAATGAAACAACCCAAGTATTGATCTTTTGTATAAACAAGATAATTATTGGGATGATTTGGATCACTCATTGTGTATGCTAGTTTACATTCCCTATAAAGTCTCCTGGTTGATCATGTTGATCATGTTTTTGTTTGAAAGTTGTGCTTTCCTTTCCTTTATCTTTATTTTGTATTTTATCTAGTTGAACTTGATTATTTGTTTTTGTTGTATTTACATTTGTCCTTGGTATAAGGTCATATTTTCTATGAATTTATGCTTGTAAGGAATTTGAGAAATCATATATCAAGAAGATGATGTATCAGTTGGACTCATGTTATGATCTTTGTTAAAGTATGAATTGAAGATCAAGTATTTATCATACTCTTCTTGGGTAACATGGACATCATAAAGGTCACCTTGCATCATATTTATTTCCTCATCAATATCTTCAAATTATTCTTCCACTAGGTTATCAATCAAGTTTTCATTTTTTATCAGACATTGTATTGGTTGATCCTCGTTTCTCCTTTCTCTTTGAAAAACTTGGGGACAATTGAAAGGTATTCTAAACTGATTTGTATTTCTATTATCAAGACTTATCCTCTCAGTCTCCATCCTAGCCAGTTTGTTTGATAAATCCGTAATGATTCTCAACATTTATTCAATTTTATCTTCTTGACTTTTATTAGTAACATATATACCAACTTGTTCCTTTTGTTTTCTTCTCTCCCGATCTTATGAATCACTTCTCACCCTATCCTTTCTCAAAGTAATTATATTACATTCAATATCTACTGCATCATCTTGCATATCACATAAGGTAGTGTTGATAGGTCCAAAAGGACTTTTCAAGTAGGTAAGGGAGAATGCCTGATAGGAAGTACCAATTAGACTCACTCTCATTTGGGATAACATTTTTGACTAGAATATTGGCCTCATTTCCATTCTAAGTTTACTATATAAATATGAATATGAGAACTGAAGGTTCTTATTTGAATTAAAATATGAAGCTAAACTAAAAAGATGCTTACTACAATTATTCTAATATGCAATCTTAAACGAAATTGAACCTATCCTAATTAGGAGCATACTAAGGAATATTAAATATATTTAAAGATAATACTATTTGACTTAGGAATATTCCATACATTCAGATGTTAAATGATAACAATAATTTCATTAAACACATTGAAAAATAGTTGCATCCTAGTTTGACAACATCATAATTGTATTTAATAAAGAAACATGTGACAATATGAGCATATGAGAAAAAATGTAGGAATAATTCATATAGTAAGACTCACAATAATCAAATTAATAACAAAATAAGTAAGAAAAGTCCCAAATAAATTCACCATAACCACACATTTTTGGAATGCCTCTTGCTCTTTATTAACTCTGAAGTAATAGTACCATCTTTCATATACAAAGTGAAAAAGTCTCTAACTTGGTACAACCATCCATTTTATGGAACATGAAGGGAGGATTTTTGTATCCTGTAACTATCAGACATTCAAGTGACATTTGCAATTCTTTTTTTTGCTTTCCCAATTCATATTTTACAATAATTACAAAATAATCAAAATACATAGATCGATTACAACAATCAAGTGGGTTTTGGAATTTACATTTGGTCCCTGAATTTTCTCTATAGCTTGAATTCCTCGAGTATATCTCATATCCTTCTCAACTACATTCTCTCAAGTTCTATTTAATTATCTCATATTGGATTTGTCATATCTGCCTTCAAACTTTTCTCTATTTGTTTTCTGAAGTCTTTAGTTAATGAAATTAGTTTGAATGGTTTCATTAGCCTTGTGTCTAGGATTTCTACATCAAATGTTAGGAAATGAGACACACTTACACACTAAACCTAGAAAAAGAGAAGAAGAAATATATAATAAAGAAAGTAAATGACACAACAATCACATAGTACATAGAGATTTTACCTTGGAAACCCAAACCACGAAAACCAACATTCCTTGAGCATTCTCTCCTTGTTGTCTTATTCATTTAGAATAAATGGTTACATGTCTAATATTTTTCCACACCTAAGACACAATCGACATCATACCCACTTTATTACACAAGAAAAGCCATGTATCCAATTGGATTACATATGCATGACCAACAACATCTAAATTATAGACTATTAGTGATTAGGCATTCATCATCTAAACATTCAATATTATTTATTATCCTTTAGGGCCTTAAAACATGCCCCTTTATAGGATTTACAATAGAAAACCCCTAAATAAATGACACCCAAAAATGGTTAAAGATCCATGCATATCATGGGATACAAATCATGTGAATCTAGGGATTTTATTATAATCAAATACCTAGTCGTATTACCCTTCGACTACCATTCGACATTCATTCGTCTTCAGTCAATTATCACATGCCCGCCTATCGAAATATTCTTGGCTTACCTCTTCAAATTTCTTTCAATGTCTTTATCATGTTGTTCCACTTCGAATTCGACTTCAATTTTACCCATTCGAATAACCTCGACCTTCAACTTGAAGTCGATCCACCTCAAATTCATCTTTACTCGATCAAACCATCTTTACCTTCAAATTTGACTACCACTCGATCCACATCGACTTTCACTGCAAATAATATAACAAACCAAAATTCTCCATCTTTTTGTCTTCTTTGCTGAAACCAAGAGACCTTTGAATTTTTGTTCACAGACACAAGGAAACAATTCTAGTTTACTCTTTGCACTAAGTGAACTTACTAGTACTCACAGACTTGGTCAACAAGTCTGCTATGTTTTCCAACATGTCTACTTTCTCCAATAGCACCTTGTTACTTTCCACCATATCTCTTACAAAATGGTATTGTACATCAATGTGCTTAGTCTTCGAATGATAATGAGGGTTCTTTGCTATAAATATTGTGCTTTGACTGTCGCAACTTACCTTCATAGCTCTCTACTCAAACCCGATTTCTGAACACAACCTTTGCAACGATACCACTTCTTTGCTTCTATGAGTGGCCTCCATGTATTCAAATTATGTTGTTGACAAGGCTATGACCTCTTGTCATTTACTCATCCATCTTATTGCTCCATTGACTTTTTTTTTGTTATTAATATATTTTTAAATGCGAAGTGTGAACTCCATGTTAAACATTGAAGGAATTACACAAATCCCCCATACTGGATTGTAGAAAACATCTTTCAATGTAATAAAGAAAGTTGATATTGAAATATTTTACTTAATGTGGACATTGAAATATTTTATTAAGGTCCACATTGAAATATATATATTTTGTTCTTAATATTTTTTAAATGTCAAGTGTCAACTCCATATTAAGCATTGAAAAAATTACACATCTCTCTCATTCTTGGAAGTAGAAAGAACCTATAAGCCTAATAAGAATTTGTTTACTTTTAACTATGGTGGACATTGAAATATTTTTTTATTATTAATATATTTTTTAAATATCACTTTTAAACTCCATATTAAGAATGAAAGGAATTACACACCTCCCTAATACTTGACTATAGAAAGTGTCTTTCTACTCGACAATATAATTCATCTTACATCAAGTCCCTCCTATACCATCAAACTTTATTTTAGGTTTATATCTCAATGAAAAATTGCTAAAAAATTAATCGTGCACATTCTCATCGCTAAAAGAATTGATCATACACATGTGTTGAGTCAATACTCAATTAATGCAAGAAAATTAAGCAAGTATCTTTATCATTACAATCTTGATCTCAAACACACTTATAATGCCATCTCTAGCATGTGTTGAGTTAGAGCACCCATCAATGTTGAGCAATTACACCAATACAATTAGCACACACTTTTTGTTAGGACATATTATTCAACACACTTCTAGTTAGTGCCAATCTCTCGCATGTGTTGAGTTGGAGCACCCCTCAATGTTGAGGGGTGACACCAATACACTTAGCATACACTTTTTGTTAGGGCATATTATTCAACAATATATAGCTTTGACCAAATAGATGCACACTATTCGATAAGAGTTTTAACCTTAGTTTGATAAATCAAGCATTCTATTAGTAATCATCATTAAAAGGTGAATGTCATGTATATTATGAGTGTTTTTAAATGGAGGATATTTCAAATAGTGGAGGCACAATTTCCAGTGGACGCTCACCACTCTTCACTTTTATATAACCATATTAAATCATTTTTTTTTAGCATTAGTAATTGTTGTAGTTAATACAAGTTCATTCATGATTATAATGAACAATATACCCATTTTGTTTAGATATTCCATCATTCATGGAAAAAGTGTTGTCAAGTGCATTTTTTATTAATCTACTTACTAATTCCTAAGAAGGATTTTGCAACATTTCTTTTGTGTGTGGTTGTTAGCATATAGCATGTTTTTATTTATTATTCGATCTAATTAAGTTTTTACATCAACAAAATTATTTATTTTATGTGTGGTTGTTAGCATGTAGCATGTTTTTATTTATTATTCGATCTAATTAAGTTTGTATATCAACAAAATTAGTAATTTTTACGATGTCTTTGTATTCATATAATTATTTTATGTGTGGTTGTTAGCATGTAGTATGTTTTTATTTATTATTCGATCTAATTAAGCTTGTATATCAACAAAATTAGTAATTTTTACGATGTTTTTGTATTCACATGTTATGCATACTAAATTTAACATCTCTAAGTGGTCATATCTCTTAAGTTGATATTGGTTTTATTGATTTTAAGTCAATATTGCTCTTACAACACTTTATTATTAGTTATGTTGTCATTGGTCAAAGTGGTTGCAATACGATTCACCTTGTACTGTGTTTTCATAGTTTAAAGAAAAATTCTTTAAGCAATTAATACCACTTTGTATATAGTAGAGTTAAATGCAACCATTTGACTATTCCATGCCATTACAACCTTGTCACTTTTGCACACAAATTTTCACCTAAGTTGAACTGGTGTAACATACGATAGAGCATCTTTTCCATCTTCCTAATGTAACAAAGCAACGGTATGATTTTTCTAGTTCACTTGTGAAAGGTAATTGCATTGAGATCCTAATCCATGCATGAAAGGTGATCTTGCTAGGTTCCAATGTGCATGTAAAAGTAATCGTGCAAAGTTTTTAGTTCGATTGTCAAAGTAATGTGCTAGGCTTCCAGTCTATGCATGAAAAGTAAATGCACCAAGATTCCAACCCACATACGTTGGCATGTTATGATGGTCCATGCTCATCATCATCATCTTTGTCTATGATCATTCTTCCAACGAAGTGTGATTCACAACAATTTAGGCCCTTCAAGCCTTTCTCCATTACTTTGATGACTCATTCAAGGTTGCATCCATGTTAGTAGTCTAGTTGTGTCATGTTGAGTTGTCGCCACCTAAGTTATTTTCTACCTCATAGTACTTCCTACCCAAACCTACATTATTATGCTTTTAATGTACCTCATCCTTGCAAGCAAAACATGCATGTCCCTTTGTTCCATCATTTACAACATGTCCTAGATATGCAAGAAATGTATGGTTGTTTCCTTTCTTATCTCATTACAAAGGCCTTGCTTCATCCTATCAAACTAATCATTCCCC
The DNA here is from genome assembly GCA_900067695.1 of Picea abies. Taxonomy (NCBI): domain Eukaryota; kingdom Viridiplantae; phylum Streptophyta; class Pinopsida; order Pinales; family Pinaceae; genus Picea; species Picea abies. The sequence goes on from CBVK0102148182.1 coordinate 7,577, forward strand.
ATCAATTCTACTTCTTATAGTGGATTTACTTTTATCTATGATAGAGAAATCTATGGTCACAATTCACCTACAAAGATCCTCTATGTTTTAATTTTTCCAAGGAAAATATAGTGGAGAAACCTTTAGGCATTCCCCGACATTTCACAGTTGGTACCCAATGTAAAATCATTAGCATTAATTACAACCCCTACCTTTGTAAGGACATCGAGTGAGGCACGCACCAAAGGAAACTTGCCTAAGGGATTGACCTAGAGACCTTCTACATGAAGCTCAAAGAACTCAACGACATGATGCTCCATGGTTGTTTTAAAAATAATAACATGGTTATCATTGCGTTAGAAAAAACATTGTGGCTTGGTCATATATAATTGTAAATATACAAACCAAATGGGCAAAATTCCACCCAAAAGAAAAATTGGTTGTTCTTATTTGAAAATCCGTGACTATTTCCTATCCAAACTATTAACCATATAGCATGGCAGGTGTATTGTCAGACAAATTGACCCAAAAATAACTTAATTCGGCAATATATTACATAATGAAAATAAATTAAAATGCATTCCCATTGAGGGTGTCTTTTGTCACTTGGACCTCTTATGGTAGTTATTTATGTTGCGTGTTCTTGACATTTTGTTCCTTAGGTTAAATGTCTACATCGGTGACTTCCATTTCCAAATTTGGATAGTGTTGAACATTCTTTCTCTCATCTGTAGTGCCATGCTTACTAAATATTTTGACCGAGAAGGAGACTGAAATACCTCCCTTATAGAGTTGAAGGAGACACAGTTTCATGTCACCCTTGAAACCATTGTGTTTAATTTCGAATATAGCTCCAAGCATTTGCTTCTCTAATCTGCATAAAATCCCTCATTTCCCACTCTAGGTCATGGAGCAGTCTCAACTAAATGGTAGTATCAATGGAAGACTTGTCCCATTCTTGCATTTCCATTGATAGTTTCCCCTTCTACTCCTCACGCTAATGACACAATTAAAGGTCCAAGAACACCACCAATTCTTGAGCCCTTGCAATCCCATGCTCACACCTCTTAACACGTCTTCAAACCTTGGCCAACTCACACCTAACACACATGTCACCTCTATGATGAGCCATTGCAATTCATAATGGAGAATTCCAAGCTGTAAGTTGAATATCAATGGCTAAGTACATTGAGAGCTATGTATGTTAAAATTTCTTAAATTCCTATCCCGACAATGATGAATGTTGTGACAATTGGGTTTAATTTCCATTACAAACTTTTATATGAGTACATGCTAATGAAGTTGTATGATATATGGATCTCTCCGTTTATTTTTCTACGCCCTTCAATCATTCCCACTCCTATGTTGGCCAAACGATTATCATCATGATTGTGGATTCACAATATATGATAAAAGTCAATTGCTTCAAATTCTTTTAACATTGTCAAGCTTCTATGAAAAAACCCTAATAGGCAAAGGTTCTAAGGGATTGATTGTTGAAGTAGAAACTTGATTATTGATGTTAAATCAAAACCATTGTTTACTTTCTCATGCCTTGCACCTTCAGCAATTGCATGCCTTGATAGGTTGTCATTGCCTCTGTGTCATTGCTAGTAGTGGCTCTAATTCCCTTATAGTATGATCCAAGCTTGATGGGTGAAGCCACATTCCAAAAAAATATGAGAAGAAGTATCCTATGAAGTACAAAAAAGGGACATCTAGAAGATCCATGTATCCCTCTTTTCCTAAAAAAAAATTGTTAACACTTTTCCTTGCACCATAGTCCAACAAAACAACCTCACTTTGGGGAGATTGTGCCCACTCCAAATGTGTTTCCCGATAGTTGATCGAGGAGGAAACTCATTTTCCAATAACTTAGTGATGTAGTCTAATTTAACAAAATATTTCCCTCTTTTGGTCCCTATCCCCACGTATCCTTAAGATGTTTTCCTAGTGGAGTTCCTCTCTGACGATGAGAGAGAAAATATGCATAGTAGATTTTGAGAGGGTCCATTATAAAATGATTTCCATCATTTTCACGTTGTGCCCAACATGAGAGATCACATAGGGATCTAATACCTAGGTTTGAGAGCCATGATCTAATATCAAATAAGGAAATCTGTTGAGAAAGGGGAGTGGCCCATAGTGCAATCTTCCCACAACGAGGCACTTTCTCCATTTCTAAGTGCCCATATTAGATTATCTTTATATTACTGAAAATCTACTCCAAGAAGAAAAGCCCTAACCTCGACGGGAGAGCCTAGAGACACTACAAGCAAGCTACCCACTATCACCTCAATAGCCTTTCCTCACTCTTCATACTAAGGAAGCTAAGTTACCTTAGCTTAGGGGGGAATCCCTACAAGTCTATCTAACCCCATTGGTTGTAGAAATGAAGAGTTACTTAAACTAGATTGATTGAGACAACTAGCAACTTTTACTCACAATGATTAAAAATAAGCTAAAACGTGCAAGTTTGATTGAAACAACTAGCAACTTTTAATCACAATGATTAAAGATAAGCTAAAACATACAAGTTGTTACTAGATTAAACAAATTTCACATGATGTGCAAGTTTGACAAACGTGCTTGTTATATTATGATGTTATATTATGATGGAAAAGAATGTTGCACAAAGTGAATTTATCTTGCTTAGTATTAAGCTTCCCAATGAAATGATTATATGGCATTTACAAAGTTTATGTTAAAAGTCTTGGAGTATGACAATATAAACTTAAGAGATTTGATTAAATATAAACGCTGATTATGGGTGACTTACGAGAGTTTTACAGTGGTCATGGATATTAAGCCTCAAAATGGCAAGATGCTGCCACAATTCACTTCACCAAAAATGTCATAAAAGTACCAACAACCCATGAAAGGGTCACAATAGTAAGATATAATAGATTTATAGCACGTGGAAATGAGTGGAAGATATTGCTGCTATATCAAAATTTGGACAGCAAGATAAACATAATCAATCACCGACCTTTGAAAGAGAATTCATTTAATCATGCTATGAAAATTCCAAGTGTTGTGTAGCTAGATGACTTGAATTCTACAATTGTGTATTCACACAAAATTATTTTAAATTGCGTCCAGCACTTAGGTTTCACATCAGCCCATAAATAACAACATTTAGAAATTCATTAAATCATCATGATGATATAGGACACCAAACGTTGTCCATTTAGTTAGGTGATATGAGTGAGAATAATATTTATGCCAACTATAACGACATTTGCATCATGAAATATTATTATCCATTAAAATTCTCGCGCGCCGAAAACAATAAGTAGATTCATCTTTGTCACATTAAATTCAAAAGATAAACCATATATTTGTATTTTCCCTCAAAGTTTGATAGTAACCCTCATAAAAACGTTATTAAATTTTAGACTTGCGAATAAATAACCGGTTCTTAGAATATCAAAGGTTATGAAATCGTCCAGCAATTTACAACAATAAAATCCTAGATTGCTTGTAAACAAAAACAATTAAAGAGGGAGAATTTAAATTGAGATGATTTAGAAAGGAAAAGGAAACCCTAGTGCTAGTGCTACCATTGGGCATGGAATCTAATCCACTCAAATAATTGTCCTCTTTACCTTCAATGTTGAAGTCACCACACATTTCTAGAGAATTATAGGTGAGCATCAAAGCTAAGGGACTTAAACCTTGTAAAAGCCACAAGGAGGTTAATCCAAAAGGAAATCGACTTAAGTATTGTAAACTTGAAAAATTCAAGCATAAATCTAAAGTAAGGAGTTAAAACCCTAAGATACTCAACTTCAATAATAAAAAGCCTAAAAATTCACAAAGAAGTAACATAGACATGTGCCATACCTTACTTGTGTTGTTTGTGTAGCAATAGCCCTTTCCTCAATGTCTTTTGGATGCCAAAAACCCTGTATTGTAAACTTGAAAAATTCAAGCATAAATCTAAAGTAAGGAGTTAAAACCCTAAGATACTCAACTTCAATAATAAAAAGCCTGAAAATTCACAAAGAAGTAACATAGACATGTGCCATACCTTACTTGTGTTGTTTGTGTAGCAATAGCCCTTTCCTCAATGTCTTTTGGATGCCAAAAACCCTTTATAATTATCCTAGGAAAACACTCAAGAAATAGAGACGATTTTACACCAATTTTGAGCAAAATTATCGTTTACAGTCTAATTCCAACCATGAAGAATGAGAGATGCAGCCCCCTTAAATAGGTGAGGAGTTTGTCAATACCATACAATGAAAACTATGAGCTCATACCACGTGTTGAGATAAAACCATGAGCCAATAGCATGTCCTAAGTGAAAGCAATGTGAGAAAACCATAGTTGGTTACAAGAAATTCCTCAAAAATAGGGCGCCCTCCAAAAAGTGAGAAAATCTCCAAATAATTCCACAAGTTTGGTCCATAAAGGAGAGAGAACAAGTGTGCCCTTCCTTTAATTGAGTTAACAACTTTCTTGAAACATGTGTGAGGTCAAATGAGGACCCAAAACTAGGGCGCCACCTAACTAACCCCCAAAATTATGGAATATTTCATTTCACATGGGTGAAAACAAGCAAGAGACGAGGTGTTCCCCTTCTAGAGGCTTCTAGAAGCACACATGTGAACTCTAGGAGAGAGAAAGTGTGCCTTGGAGAGGATTTTTACACGTGGCAAGTGGATATATGCCCATGTTGCTCATACAATGCTCCATATGCTGACAAGTGTACACAGTGATAATGTGGACACCTTTGTGATGATGAAACATCCTCGTCATCATCCACTATGTTTCCACAAATCCCAATGCAGTGACATGGATCCCAAGAAAAATGGCACAAATCCCAATGTGAGTATATATAGACAAGAGTGAAAAAAGGGGGCAAGATTCAATTCACCAAGGGGGAAATCCACATACATCCAATACAAGGCACCAAATTTCTTGAGAATGTGAAAGATAAAATCATGTCAAACTCTGTCAAATGTATTTTCCATATCAGTTTCAATAATCATTCTCCTCTCTTTATTGACTCAACTAGAGTGAATTTCCTCTTACACTAACATTATATTGTGTATTTTATCTGGATTTATTAGAGAAGAAATGAAAGAAGAAATATAACAAATATACTCATGAAAATAAATTACAAAGAACATATTATAGCTAAAATCAAATTCAATTAATGAATGAAAACTAGAAAATACTATAAGATGTAGAGTTACATAACTGGATAGAATGGTGGAAAATTATCTCTAAGAAGAGAAGTGTCGACTACACTCATTCATAATCTACCCACTACAAAGAAGCCAAGCATCCTTTTTATGAAAATCCCTAAGAGGTAGAAACCCTAAACATCAAAACCCTAACCCTAGGAGATGAAGCAACAAAAGGGATGTGGGTCCCTAGGTGGGTAGTTGATACATCAACTTCCCAAGAGAATAAAATTTACATAAAATATCCGTTTGTGGCATGTGACACCCCATTATAAATATCTAACCGACAAATACATCTAGCAGTAGGCCCATGCCAAAAAAAATATTGTTTAGGGAATCAAAACAACCTCGAAAATTTAGGACCCAAAAAACCACGGAAAACTACCACGCGAGAAAATTATTGTCAGTAAGTGGAATAGGTGGGTGGCTACCAATACCCATATTAATCAGTCCTCCCCCCTTAGGAATAAATTTCTCCATTGCATCAAGGTCCCTCATCATATGGGGGAACTTCTAATGAATCTAAATCCTAGTGAGCCACTTTCCTTGGTGGAGAAGCTTCCCTACTTTGACAACTCGATAGAGTTGTCTTTTATGTTGGTGGGCTCCCTTCATCTATGTGTCCAGAATTTGATGAATTGTAGCCTATTCAATGCAATCAAGGTTGAGATCCATAGGTTCCAAGTGTAAAACCACGTCTGAGGTGTCCAATATGGGTGGAAAATATGGCTGAAGGAGTTCCACATTGAGGAATGGGTGCAAGCCAAGGAAGGGGGGGATACTTAATTCAAAAGCATTGTCACCCATGGCCTTGGTGATGGTGTAAGGCCCATATCAAAGTGGGAAAATATTGCGATGGGGTCATACAAGGCACTCTTTCTACAAACATAACCACTTGAAACTTGTGTGGAACCTAGTGTTGATCATGGCGTTGCTTGTACTTGGCATTAGATTTCTATAAAATATCATGGACCTATTGGTGGATGTGTTGGATACATTCAAAAAAATTGGTTTCCTTATCAACCTTAGTTTGAGCATGGGCATATTCTTCCTATGTGGATGCAATGGGAAGAACAACATCAAGTGGGACCAATGGCTAAAACCCCAAGCACGCCTGAAAAGTGTTGTGGCTAGTAGAGCTATGAAGGGCTCTATTGTAGCTATGTTGAACAT
>CBVK0102148186.1:0-22954 GCA_900067695.1 Picea abies
TTAAACATGACAAGCCATGAAGGGACTTCAGTCACTAGGCCTCCTCTATTTGATGTAACGAATTTTTCCTTCTAGAAGGTTAGAATGAGAACATACCTAATGGCCTTAGGAGCTGATGTTTGGGATGTAGTAGAGACTGGATACATAATGCCTGTTGTGCTAGCTTCCAAGGATGATAAGTTATAATTTACCTTTAATGCTAAGGGAACGAATGCTATCTTGAATGGACTTGCATAAGCTGAGTTTGTGAAGGTGATGCATCTTCAAACTGCTAAAGAAATGTGGGACAAACTCATTAACAGTTATGAAGGTAATGAGAAGGTAAAAGATGCCAAAATTCAAACCTATAGAGTACAGTTTGAAAAGCTATAGATGAAAGAAGATGAAACCATTGGGAAGTATTTTCTCAGAGTTGAAGAACTAGTAAATGCAATGAAAGCACTTGGTGAAAAAATTGAGGAATCCTCTTTAGTTCATAAAATTTTGAGATCTCTGGCAGATAGGTTTAACCCAAAAGTCTTAGCTATAGAAGAAATTAATGATTTAAAGGCTTTGGATTTTGATCAACTTCTAGGAATGTTGACTGCATACGAAATGAGGATAGTCATAGATAAAACCACCTCTAGAGAAGCATCATTTAAAGAAGATAAGAATGAAGATTGTGATCCCGATGAAATTGAAGCAAAATTCATGAGAAGACTAAAGAAAGGATCAGGAAAGTACCAAGGTAAGTTTCCCTTCAAATGTTTCAGCTGTGGTAAGATAGGTCATTTTGAAAATAAATGTCCACACAAGAAACATGATCAAAACTCTGAAGATGAAGAGAAGCACAAATCAAGAAGATTTGATAAGAAGAAAAGTTTATGTGTAAACAATGATGACTCCTCAGAAGACACCGATAGTGATTCTTCTTATGAAGATAAAGTAAATGAATTCATGCTTATGGCCAAAGAGGATTATGATATTGAAAGCATAGGTAGTTATGAAAATGAAGAAGAAGCTGTGGTTGACATGGAAGGAGAACTGATCAGTGCACTGAAAGAGATTGACAGACTAAGAATCAAGAACATAAAGCAAAGACAATTGTTGATACAGTTCGAGAAAGACAATAAAAAACCTGATGAAGACCTTGTCCTACTAAAAGTAGAATTAGAAGAGGCAAATAAAATTGAATATATTCTGAAACAACAGCTATCAGAAAAGAAAGCAAGATGTGAAGCATTAGAACAAGAAGTAGTGAAAACTAGGAAAGAGATGGAGAAGTTTCAAGCCTTGTATAATCAAAATCTGCCAAGTATCAAAGCCTTAGAAGGATTAGCCACCATTCTGAATCAGCAAAGGAATCCAAAGTTGAAAAAAGGTTTGGGTTATCGAAAGGGATCAAGTGGTGGTCATCCAAGCAAGAAAGACTTCATAAAGTTTGTCAAATCTACAACCAATGACAACAACAAACTTGCAGAAACAAAGGAAGATAATCAATCGCCCAGGATGAGTAAGGAGAAAGGTGCCAGAACTAAATCTGTAAAACAAGGAAATAATGCACTCGCTTCTCAAAGACATCATCAACATGGAAGAAATCGATTTACTCAAAGAAGACAACCATTTTTCAGGTACAAAGAATTTTTCTATGGATATTGTTTCTACTGTTCTAACTTTGGCCACAAAGCTATAAATTGTTCCTTAAGACTTAGACATGAGAAATTAAGATTTCAAAGGAATAAATATCCGCCACAACAAAGAATGATATGGCCAAGTAACAAGCCATCACAGATTGCAAATTGTCAAATTAAGTTGAGAGACATGCAACTGAGGAGGTCAAGAAATAATAAATAGTCAATGAGTAGACAACGCTGCAACAATAACTTTGACCTATTGAACAATGAGATTGTATGCTATAACTGTCACAACTTTGGACACAGAGTTGCAAATTGCCATCTGAAGAATTACAAAGCAAATCCAAGGATGAAGTTCTTAGATAGAAAGGCCAACACATGGAAGAGGAAAGATAGTGAAAAATGTGGTCAAGCACTTTCAACTAAAAAACAAAAGGCCTTTGGGAATATAGACAGTGGATGTTCCAAGCACATGACTGGAGACAAGGATAAGCTACTTTCTATAAGTAAAAGAAAAATAGGAAATGTGATCCTTGAAAATGATGAACCAGGAAAAATCAAGGATAGAGGGACGATGAGTTTGAGTAATGACAAAGGAGATGTCCAGTACATTCTTCTTGTGGATGATCTGAAACATAATTTTCTCAATACAAGTCAAAAATGTTACAGAGGCAGTGAAGAGGTGTTCATGTCCAAAGAATGTAAGGTAAATGTAAACTCAGGACAAGTGGTGAATAAAGGCATAAGGATAATTAATGATGTTGAAATTGAATCCTCCCCTGCAAGTAAAGAAGAATATTCAGCTACAATAAAAGCATGTTCAATTAGCATTTGCCCCATGGATGAAGTAGGAGAAGAACCATGTCATAAGATGGAAGCAAAATTCTTGAAGTTTGAGAAGGAAAACACCCAAAGCAAGTTCTTAAACAACTCCATGACCCTGGATAAGATCTTGGATAGTCAAAGATCACCAAATGACAAATCTGTTATTGGATACAAAAAGGAAGAAATCAGTGCTCATAAGAAACCTGATACAGGTCCTCTGTCTGTGAAAAAGAAAAGCAGGTATGAGAGTGGTTGTAGCGTCTTTTTCTTGTGATTGAATATGGTCATAAAAGCCTTGGATGGTAAGCATCATGAAAGAAAAATGAAAATTATAGTGATAGAGAGCGATGAGAATCAATGGGGAGATCCAAAGGTTGTTTGAAAAGTATGAGCTACAATTATGCAGTATGTCAGTAGGACAACAACTCTTCAACAACAACATTTTTTTTTAATTACATGACATCCTGTAGAGATAAAAAGAGGAAAGACCTTGTCAGGGAAAGCTAACCTTTTAGAAACAAAGGAGGAAAATAGTTAGAAGAAAAGAGATAACAGTGACAGGGGGAGTCATCCACTCATGAGAAGAAAAGGTTGATGAAGGAGTCCTAGTAAGAGAGGCAAGCAATTTTGAGTTTTCCACAGAGGATACAGTGGAAGCTGAAGATGAACAGGTCCAAGAATTAGAAAGAGAAGACTCTGGTTTAGATACAAATATTCCGCAGGCCTCAAATGAGAGAGTCCATCCCATCAGGGGGAGTTTGCATTGGTTTAATATCTGATACCTGCTAAAAATACTGCAACATCTCAGGGGGAACATATTCTCTTTGACATTGATGTCAAAGGGGGAGAAAAGAATCTGGGTGCCTTTGTTGCCATCAATGCCAAAGGGGGAGATTGTTGGCAAATGTTTAACAGGTAGCATATGCTTGTCATTGATGGCAAGTACAACAATGAAGATGGCATGAGTACAGGAATAATGTAACAGATGGGCACCAAAAGTATTTTGGGAAGATGCTGCAGAGCAATCTCGATAAGATCATAAGAGATAGTGCAGAGGATGGTTGGCATGATTTACAGGAAGTATGTGCTTGTCATTGATGGCAAGATCAGAGTATGCAGCGAAGGCAAAACAATGACAAATTAAGCTTAGGAGGAATTAGCGTAGAGTCGAACGTAGTGCGTAGGTGTGCACCAAGGTTTGAGGTTAACTCACTGCCAAAGCTCAAGAGAGATAGCGTACTCAGGATCTCAGGCAGATCAAAGGTCAAGGCCTTTGACACTTAGAAATTCTCCTAAGTAAGGAGGATCTGTAAGCTTGGGGGGAGAAGAGTCAGTGATCATTGGATCCCATCCTGAATTCCCGATGGCCATCAGATCTAAATGTAGACAAGAAGAGAATGCTGAAGGGGAGGATAGATCTCAGGCGTTAGATCCAAGTGCAGGATCTGACCATCATTGGATCAAGGAGAACCTGCACATTCTTTAAAGTGCAAGGAGAAGCGAGCATACAAAATCTTGAAAGAAGGAGGATCGTCCATTTACGAGTAGGACACGTGATGAAAGATTGTCATTTCACTGATTGGAAAGTCAAAGGAACAGGGTTCCCTAACCTACTAAATTCGTGAAATGTGAAACCCCGAAGTAAACTCCATTTCGGAGTTTTAGAAATTGGGAGATGGAGAAGTCAGAGACTCTCAACATTAGGAGTCCCGAAGTGCCAAAATGCGAAACAAGACATGTCAGCAAACCACATCAGCTAGGAACACATGGCACAACCAGACAATGACAAGTGTCAAGATGATTCAACATTTCAGGCACATGTAAGTCATGAATCAGAGTGACACATGGCAGTTACTCGACACGTGTCAATCCACGTGTGACGTCAGCTGGTTTACATCACTTCGGAGTTTCGGTGATCGAGATTTGGAGATGTCAAAGAATAATAACCACAGGAATCCTAAAATTACGATATGAGAAATCATGACTTAATCTGAGCCGTCAGATCAAGGTTTGATCTGGACCGTTGATCCCAGTCCATTTTGGAGTTTCATAGATCGAGAGTTGGAGATGTAAAAAAATATTAACCACAGGAATCCCGAAATCGTGATATGCAAAATCGCGACTTAATCTGAGCCATCAGATCAAGGTGTGATCTGGACCGTTGATCCGACTCCATTTCAGAGTTTCGCGGATCGGGACTTTGAAGTGACAGGAACACTGAACATCAAGAATGTCGAAATCGTGAAATGTGAAATCGCGAAATGATCTGAGCCGTCAGATCAAGTGTTGATCGGGACCATTGATCCCATGCCATTTCAGGGTTTCAGGGATCATGACTTGGAGAGTCGAGATGCCTCATCTCCAGATTCACGAAATGAAAAATCGCGAAAGAACCTTATGCATAAGGCTGTGGTCACAACCCTTGGTCACATCATTGAGAGATGGAGGAAAGAGCTAGAGCAACCAAGCTCCTTTTCAGGGATCGCGACTGGGAATGTCGAGACACATGGTCACACAAATGCCGAATTGTCGAATGCCGAAATGCCAAAATGAATGCAAGATCCCTTGGAATCAATCCAATGGTGCAGGTGAATTTGAACAAGATCGGAGGGCTACTGTAGCACGACAGAGTGTAACAGCCAGAAACCACTGATGGTTTTTGCCAGAGGACTTGAAGACACTTCAGGATGATTGACAGAGGAGGTGAAGAGTCTCTGGGAATCTTCAAGAGGAATGAAGATGCTTGTGGAGGCGATTGACAGCTGGATGAGCATTGAGGCTTGTAACTGGAATAGAGAAGGTGAGATTGACTGTCACAGACAAGATGAAGAGTCTCAAACTGCCAAAGAGGCTGAGGAATCTCAATATAACATACAGTGATGCCGAACGAGTGGAAAACGACCAGAGAAGATGAAGAGTCATGATGATGATCAGACATAGCATTCAAGTTGTGGAGGAATTTGGCGCGGAGTGAGCATGCAGAGGAACAGAGAATATTGCATGCACAAAGACAACAAAGACTATAAGAATGCTGAACAACGAAGAGATAGGTATTGTCGCTGTGTAGGAGAATTCAGGTGTGTGCAGGGAGGCAGAGCGCAAGAGTAGAAATGTGTAATAGAGGAATGGTGCATTGAAGGGATATGGCGCAGAGAGCATTAAAGACAGAAGAACAGAAAGTGCAAGGGTGTGCAGAAGACACTGATGCAGACAGGGAAGAGCAGTGTAATAGAACAACGACAAGGCTGGTAAGCCATTGAATAACTTTATATCACTGAAATAAGTTTTAGTAACAAAGAATTTACATTTCAGGGTGGTTGGGAGGTGCTAGGGAGTACTGGTGTCCTCAGAGGTTCAAGTGGGTGCTTGAACACAGGGAGTTGTAGCTTCCTTCTAGTTGGTGCTAGAGAAACCAGGGAGTCTTCCTTCTAGTTGGTGCTAGAGAAACCAGGGAGTTGGTGCTTCCTTCTAGTTGGTGCTAGAGAAACCAGGGAGTTGATGCTTTCTTCTAGTTGGTGCTAGAGAAACCAGGGAGTTGGTGCTTCCTTCTAGTTGGTGCTAGAGNNNNTCCTTCTAGTTGGTGCTAGAGAAACTAGGGAGTTGGTGCTTCCTTCTAGTGGGTGCTAGAGAAAACAGAGAGTTGGTTCTCTCAGTAGGTTGTAGCTTGCAAAACAGAGGTTGTGGCCTCACAATGAGTTGGAGCTCATATGTATGATAATGTAAAGAATGTAAATATTACTTATCATATAAAGAAAAAGAGGTTTTTACCCTTTATGGGTTTCCTCAGGAAATATCTGTCTCTGTATATATCATATGTATGAATGATGAATGTTACAATGCTTACTTCCTTGCATTACTGTGATTATCATTGAGAGGTCTGTAATGAGTTTTAAATAGTCATAATTGTTTAAGCACGGTAACAACTGATTCACACCCCCCCCCTCTCAGTTGTCCAACATAGGTATGGGAATTATGAATTTGTAGTGGTGCCATTTGGTCTGACCAATGCACCAACTGTCTTTATGTGATTAATGAATGGCATATTCAGAAATTATTTGGATAAGTTTGTCATAGTGTTCTTGGATCACATACTTATGTATTCTAAGTCTGAAGAGGAGCATGAACATCACTTAAGACTGGTGTTGCAAGTGTCGAGAGAACATCAATTGTATGCCAAGATGAGTAAGTGTTATTTTTTTCAAAAGAAGATCCATTACTTGGGACACATTATTTTAGAGCAGGGCATGGCAGTAGATCCAGAGAATATTGAAGCCATTAGGGGATGGCCAACACCCAGAAATGTGTCAGAAGTCAGATATTTTATGGGATTATCTTGCTACTACAGAAGGTTCATAGTAGGGTTCTCTAATATTTCTCATCCCATCACTTCTTTGCAAAAGAAGGGAACTAAATTTGAATGGACACTTTAGTGTGAAGAAAATTTTAATCTGTTGAAGGAATTACTTACTAGTGCACCTGTATTAAAGATTGCTAACCCAAATGAAAGTTTTGTTGTATTTTCAGATGCATGTAAGGAAGGAATTGGGGGAGTCATATGAGAGGAACTATGCCACACATGAATTGGAGCTTGCTTCCATTTTCCATGCCTTGAGGATGTGGAGGCATTATCTCATGGGAAGAGATTTGAATTAAGGACATACCACATTGGCCTAAAGTATATTTTTGAACAACCAACCTTGAATGCTAGGAAAACAATATGGTTGGAATTATTAAGTGAATATGACCTCGATATCAAGCATATCAAAGGTAAGGAGAATATATTTTCCAATGCACTTAGTAGAAGAGTGCATCTCATGCATGCTACTACTGTCAGTATGCATTAGTCAGACTTGAAGAGAATAATTTTAGATGGTCTTGTTACAAATCGACGTTACCTACAAGTAAGGGAAAGCTTACAGTAAGGAGATGTACAACAAAAAATAAAGGAGTACGAGATAAAGGAAGATGGATTATTCATGCATAGAGTCTATGTTCCTAGTTCTTGAGAACTCGAGAATGTGGTATTGAAGGAAATGCACGATGTTACTTATGCTGGACATCATGGTTACCATAATACAATTACAACAGTAAGAGGCCAATTATTTTGGCCAATAATGAAAAAGGATGTTTTTGATTACATCACTCGATGTATGGAATGTCAGAAGGTGAAGGCTGAGCATAGACACCCAACGGGTTTGTTGCAATCATTTCCAATCCCAGAGAAGAAATGGGAGGTGATAACCATGGATTTCATAACTAAACTATCCAGGACAACAAGGCAACATGATTCAATCATGGTGGTGGTTGACAAATTAACAAAGGCTACTAATTTTGTCCCTGTAAAGATAACACCTACACCGACTAATATTGCATAAATTTACATGAGAGAGATTTCTAGGTTGCATGGGATACCTAGGACAATTGTCTCGGACATAGATACACAGTTTACCTCCAATTTATGGAGGGGATTGTTTAAAGGATTTGGTACAAATATAAACTTCAACACAACATACCACCCACAGTCAGATGGACAAATAAAGAGGGTCAACTGAATAATTGAAGACATGTTGAGAATGAATGTGATGGATAAGCCATCTAAGTGGGAAGATTACTTGCACTTGGTCAAGTTTGCATATAATAATGGGTATCAAGATTCATTGAGAATGAGCCCATTTGAAGCCTTGGATGGTAGGAAATGAAATACTCCAGTGAGCTGGGACAACCCAATAGATAGAGTGGTACTTGGGCCAAAGTTGCTTAAGGATATGGAAGACCAGATGGTTAAGATCGAGCAAAATTTGAAGGTAGATTAGGATAGACAAAAAAATTATACAGATAAGAACAAGACAGCTAGAGAATTTAAAGTAGGGGAGCATGTACTTTTTAAAGTGAAGACCAAGAAAAGCTCTTTGAAATTCGGTATTTGTACAAAGCTGGTAGCCACATTCAATGGTCCATTTGAAATATTGGACAAAATAGGGCCAGTTGCATACATGCTTGCATTGCCTGCTTCCATGAATGTGCATAATGTATTTCATGTCTCTCTACTAAAGAAATATGTACATGATTCTAACCATTTTATTGATTAACATCTGATTCGGGTAGAGACAAAGGGAGACTTTCAGGTTCAACCAATGTGGGTATTGGACAAAAAAGTCAAAATGCTCCAGAATCGAGTTATAGAGTTGGTAAAAGTTCAATTGACTTGCTATGGTCCTGAAGATGCTACCTGGGAGCATGAAGATTCCATGCACGCAGAGTACCCACAACTTTTTGAATAAATTTTGAGATTTTGACCTCTATTTTGTATATGCACTGAGGATAGTGACAAAATAAGGGGGAGGGGATGTAACACCCCATGTTTTGAAACCCCATTTTAAATAATGTATTGTTACAATGCTGAGAGGCCAGAGCACCCAAACAATTATTAAACGACCAGTGTTCCCAATAAATGTAATTTGTTGATTATTATTAATAATAAATACATCGTTGGCTGCTAGACGTACAAGGACTAGAGTTATAGGGGCGGTATGATTCCACAAGAGAGAAGGCTTGAGGGGCTAAGTGTTTATTCCTATTTTAATTACTCTTTTTCTCTAAGGGAGTGGATCGGTTATGTGAGCTTCTTGGGGAAGGCCAGGAGGTTCTTGATTCCCCACAAAATTACATAAACCTGCCTCTGGTCTGATATGGGGTTTGGCTGATGGCTTGTTCACTGATTACATGTTCATTCATTCATTCTCTTATTCACTCATCCACTTTTTCACTGGTTCATTCATTCACTCACTTACTCACTCGTTCATTCATCTCGTCCTTACCTGTCACTCATTGATCCATCCTCATCCGTGTCTTGGCTTGGGAAAGGAAAATGAACTGCTGAAGAGAAGCCATGGTATCCTTGGCTGTAGAGGTCGCTGGTGTAATCGAGCCATGACTTGAGGTCTGCATGTTTGAGATGTGTTGGCCTAAGTCCAAATTTGTTCACAACTATGAGTCCTGAGAGTTCCAGCATTGAGATTCTGGACTAGTTGTGTTGGAGCCCTAGAAGGGGAAGGACTACTTGAGGGACTACATGGAAGAGAAGGGTGGAGGTCCATTCTCTTGGGTGTTGCAGGTTGGATAGAAGAGAGCTGGGTACTTGGATTGTTGTGAGTGATGGGAAAGCCTATGGGAGCTTGAGTGATGACTAGTTTGGGAAGCCAAATAACACTCTGGAACTGTCCTTATGGATTCATAGCCCTGGCTCGGGGGTGACACTGTTGTTGAGATTTGGAGTAGTAGTGTGTACAATTGGGTGGAACATCCTTGGTCTGCAACTAGTTGGTGTCATATTTTATAAAGATAAGTTCTCTTTGTTGTGGTATCATTTATCTATATATGAATGTATTCCGCTGTGTATTTATTTATCGTTTAATTGAATCTTAGAATATGCATGCTTGATGGTTATTGATGTGCATGTCATTGGATATTTTCTTTTATGTGTCCTTATTAATTTAAAAAGATATTGGTAAGAGAAATAAGTCCAAGGGTGGGCTTAACGGTAGCATACCCCGACCTGTGGGGGGCTGGGGATGTTACAAGATCATATTTTTATCCCAAGTCTTTAGATTCTTCTGATTGTAACCCCTCAAAATCTGTACCAAAGTCATGTTTACTACTTCTGCTTTTCGTCTATCTATGGATGGAATGTTGTAGATCTCCTGAACTTAGTGTCCATATTTTCCCACAATGTAGTCTAAAATGAAATGAGAAACTTGATATACCTATATGAGATGATGCTCCTTAGTATGCCAAAGTGCACCCAGACGTATTCAAAGAATTTGTTTATTTCTTCTTATCTATTAATGGTATTCTTATAATTAATGAGAATGCACATTTTGTTGAACCCATCAACTACCACAAATAGATAGAAATATCCTTCCTGGTTGTTGGTAAAACTCCCACAAAATCCATGGAAATAAATTCCCAAGGTCGAGTGGGTACATTTAAGGGATGATATAGACCTTGATTCTTGTTACTGGGATTGTTGGTCCAACAAAGTATACATCCTCTAATATATTGTGCTACATATTCTTTCATTTTGGGTTAGTACACATACCTTTTTAAGTTGACAACACTTTCCAAAACTAAAATGCCTTGCAACCTTGGAGGTGTGAGCCTCTCTAATAAGCTTCAATCGTTCAACTTTAGGAACATAGATCTTGTTGAGCTTGTAGATTAAACCATTTTGTAAATTATAGTTATTATTTCCATCACATTATTCTATATGAATTTGGCCCTGTAGCTGGTGAAACACCTCCTTGAAGTCCTCATCTTCTATGTATGCCTATTTATATGCATCATGGGTAAAAGGATCCATGTGCATCAAAGTTCTCAAAGCTATAATATTGGATTTGAGTGGTCATGAAAGCATGTTTTCCAAATTATTTCTGCTACCCTTCTTATAATTTTTGACCAAATGAAATTGTGGTAAAAAACCCATCCACTTGTAATGCCTAGTTTTTTGTAGCTTACTACGGGCTTGAAAATATTGTAGTGGTTGGTGATCTGTGTGGATGATGGTCTCCTTTCCCATCAAATAGTGCTTCCACTTTTTGACAACTTGTACTAGGGCATAGAGTTCCTTGTTGTAGGTAGGTTAGTTGAAAACTGTCCCATGAAATACTTCAAAATGATAGCATACGAGCCTTCCCCCTTCATCAATACTATTCCCATGGGCTACCCACCTGCATCTATCTCCACTTCGAAGGGCTTCTGCAAGCTTGGTAGTGCGATCACTGGTGCTTGACTGATCTTTCCTTTTCAGTTCATCAAAGGACTTTTGTTGATTCTTTCCCCACTAGAAACTCTTACCACTGGTTTTTATGGTGTGGAGTGGTGCAACTACCATTAAAAATGAATCCAGGAAATTCCACAAGTATTGTGATGCCCCCCAAAAAATCCTAAATTCAGTGACATTTGTAGGAACTAGCCATTCATGATGGCCTCCATCTTTGCGGGTTCTATATTGATCTCTCGTCCACCGATCACATACCCAAAATACACCAAACAATGATGAGCATAAGACGTGGCATGTGCTCCTCCAAGGTAGCACTATAAACTAGTATATCATCCAAATAGACAATAACAAATGAATCTAAACAAGGGCGTAAAATATAATTCATTAGTCACATAATGTAGTCGGTGCATTGGATAAACCTAATGGCATAACCAACCACTCATACAAACCTTGCATTGTATTGAAGGTAGTATTCTAGGTATCTTCTTCTTTGAATCATACCTAGTGATATCATGATTTCAAATATATGTTAGTGAAGTACTTGGAATGCTGCTGCTAATCCAAGAGATCATATATCCTTAGCAGAGGGTACTGATTCTTTAGTGTAATCTTGTTCAATTACCTGTAATTGATACACATTCTCCAAGTCCCATAGTTCTTGGGAAAATTATGATGAGTGACCCACAAGGTGAGGTACTTGATTGAATCACACCCTGCTCCAACAATTGGTGCAACTTATGCTTCACTTCAATTGCTTCCAAAATAGACTATCTATACAACCCAATATTCGACAAGGGGGAATTTGGAAATAATTGGATTTCATGCTCCACTTCCCTCATAGGTGCTATCCCTTTAGGCTCTTGGAACACTCCTCTATATTCCTCTAGAAACTCCTCCAACTGTTGTTTCTTCTCATTATTATACCCTATTTCAGGATTAATCCGTAAGTGTGGACACAAACCGATCTCCCTAGATCCACTTGGATCTAGAACAAAACATGACAGAATAATACTCTTTCCCTAGATTTAGACTATTGAATGAACTAGGAGGCAAGAATCATGAACATACCTGATGATCACTTCCTTGGGTCTCTATTGTTCCAAGCTTCACTCCAATGCTCTTGTGCCGTCAAGACTAGGACAACTCAAACCAATTGAAGTGAAAACAACTCAATATACTCAACAGTTAATCTATACATATGATCAAGGAGTTATGTAATAAAGTGACATCAACTTTATGGGAAAGGGACATATTACTGTATTAAATTGATAGAAAGAAAGAATTACAACCTGAGCCTTGATGTTGCAAGTCTCCTTTCGATGGCTCCTAGCTCTGACACACACACTTGCTCATGCATGAAGAAGATCAACCACTCTTGATAACCTTGCTGGCGTCTCTAGCTGCTGTAGCATTAGTCCTTCATACAATATTACACTAATTCTCCAATAAATCTCTTGCTAGCTTGCTGCTTAGCCTTTTCCATGAGCATTCCCCTCAATTTATAAGAGAGAATGGATTAGTTACTTGGATAGGAATGATCCCAAGATATCAGGAAAGCCAGTACTTAGTTAACCATTCGAATTTCATCTCATCCTTCTAGAAGGTTCGAGAATCTATCTTTTTCCTTCCTTTAGAAGATGTTCGCACCCTAGCAGTTAGGTACAGTGTGAACCCCTCTCACTGTATCTTAATGCAACTTGCGAGACTCATACATTCTCACAGGCAAATATATAGGTAGCCTACGAACCTCCCTTAAAAATATGATTTCAGGAAAGAGACAAAGGTAACTTTTCTCAGGAAAGTGTTCTAGTGAAGAGCCTGATTTCTCCATCATCATTACATCATCATGACGACCAAATTTATGGATAACAGAAGGCCCCCCAAAGTCTGATATTGGAACTAGTGATAGTCAATAGACTTTGTAAGCTGCATGTGTGTGTTAAGAACCAAGAGCACATCTAATCGGAAACCTGCAAACATCTAAGCATCTGAAAAATATCATATATACCAATTCTGAGGTAGGCATTCCCATACTTAGATCATAAACTAATGACATCATAAACAAAGGTCATGGCCACTAATCATACACTATGGATCCATGCCGCCACAATATAGCATAGCCACCTGAATACACTGTGGATCTATGCGACACATTTTTAATCAAGACGACATAGCCACAAAACATACACAGTGGATCTATGTGTCACAAATTATACATACTCCATCGCACCCTGGATCATAAAGAGAAATCTAGGGTCTTCAATCTCATCGCCCAAAGTACGAATCTAACCATGTGATTACATGTGTTGAAGTCGAACATGGCATAAACCACTTGATTACCGGTCATTGATGCAACCGTTAACAAGTGCGGGGGAAATCACCATTGATGTCAATGAATCCCAAGGTACTATAGTAAAATCCATCGAGTGTGAATAAATGAGTTGATGTCGAACATCTGACAGAATCTTTCAATCAGGGGTCAATGATGTAAACCCACTGTCGAAAGCGAGAAACTTGCCATTGAGGCATGCAAGCTTCAAGGTACTAAATAATTTCTAAGTCTTGATTCCGGATAATGTGCTGAAGTTGACGGAACAAAACTCGTCACAGGAGGGCCTTGATGTATCCCCCATCAATGACACGAAATGAGTAACAAAGTTTGAAGGTGAAACAAAGAACTTTGCAAATTGGACTGGACACAGGGAAGGCCGACATGGAGAGAATGGGTAACTGCAGATGGCCGACTCAATATAGGCTTCAAATGGACTTCTCTTGAACATATGAACGACATGACCAATGATTTGGTAGCATTGACTCAAAGACGACACATAAAATGCCCTTGTAATCAATCGAAAGAGAGACAAATGGATTTCCCAAACCGGCTTCAAATGATGAATATGGGGTGTCATGTTCAAGTGCGACTCTTACTGCCAATTAATACGAAGATGAAACGTATCCCTTTCCCAAATTTCCCCCCACCATTTCTGGTAAGTACCTCTTTATTTTTACGCAAGATTGAAGAGGATCACATATTTTTGTTGATATAAGCTCATCCTTCGGATGAGTCCCTCGGAGTATGTTTAACGAACCCTAAGAAGGAGTGGTTCGGTCCCATCATGGGTCTGTCAATGTTTGTTTCTTAAAAGAGAACTCTCTCATTTCCTTTTTCGTACAGTAGTCCAATGAGACTGAAAAAGGGTTAAACTATCTCTCGAAAGACGCATACTTCAAATACTTTAGCGAGAGTGAAAATAGCAAGGTCGCTCGACAATCTTTTCCTGTTTAGAGAGTCTAAAAAGAGCTTAAAGAAAACTCCAGGGGGGTTCCTTTTTTGTATAACCACGGTGAGCCCAAAAAAGTGATAAAACTATGCTCAATCACGTTCTTATGTTTTTCACGAGCGCGAGAACGGACAAAAAGGCGCTCGAGGTTTTATGTAAAAAACCATAAAAAACAATCAAAATCACACCACACCAGGGAAAACTCTGTCCATAATTATCCATGTTTCACACTTGCAAGTCATTACACTCATTTTCACATTAGTGATTAGGCTTAAATAATAAATAAACACAAAAAACCCAAAATTGACATAGTAAAAAGTAATTAAAATGAGTAAATAACTAAATTTACCATATCATTGCATATTTTTACCATTGAGTTCCAAAAACCCTCATTTTACCCTTTGAATTCGGCATTGATTTCCGGGAGCTACGAGTGATTATTTGATGAGCCGTTAGCAACATCTTGGTAAGTTCTTCATTCCTAATCTTTTCATGGTTTAAAAATTTGATTTCATTGGTTAAAAGTTCTATTTTGAGTTAGTTTTTTGAACCATATATGCGTGAAGGCATTCTCACAGGTGGCCCATACGGGACCTGCGAGAATGACTCATTCTCGCAGGTGAGACTTAAGCCACCTGTGAGAAGTTTGCACTGTGCATAATATGACACCTGCGAGCAACGCATAAATCAAAAATTCTTGAAAAGTTTAGCCAATAGAAAAGATTCAATTCATGAATAAGATCATTAATCACCTTTGTATTTTTCTTATGCAGGTAAATAGCCACAGACATGGTGCTTGAGTGGCGAGAACGATAAAATGAGTAGGATAACACAAATGTTGAGAATCATTCTCCCACCATAGCTACTCTAAGAGATTGTGGTCTCTTAAAATACTTCCATATTCCGGGCATGAGAGCCCAAGTCCGATTACTGGAATATCTAGCCCGAATGTGGGATCCGGACCAGCAAGTTTTCATTGTAGGAGCTCACACATTAGCTATTGACATCGAGGACATATATTTCTTGACCGGATTATCCAGATGTGGGTCCTATGTCAGTCTGACCGGCAGCAGAGCAGGCGGGTTAAAAATGAGTGAATATTGCAACCAATACTGCGTACCTGAGGTCAAAAGAAAGAAAGGAAAGTGACAATCTGGGGAGTAACTGAATTGACTCTCCACACTCTTCTCTTCACGATTGCTCAAATGGATGGAAGTTCCACTCCCCATATGGCATTGCAGAGCTATTTCCAGTACGCCATCGAGTGTACTGAGCCCCGAGTATTCAACTGGGCAGATGCAGTATTACGCAGTATCAAAAGACAACTAACCAAGTGCAGGTGGGCAGAACTGAAACAATTTGGATATGGATCTTTGTTAGTGTCCTTCTTCCTATAGAGGGTCCTTGTATTCTGTCTATAGGTTGAGTGGAACTTTCCGGGTCCTAGGGATCCGAGGATGTTACGATGGTGCCGACTCATGGCCCGACACGTGGCAGGACCAATCGTCAAATATGACGATATTTTCTTTGACTGGTTGCAAAACCAGATGCTGATGGTCGATGACTACGCATATGTTGGGTTGGATTTCCAAGGAGATCCAGATCTAGCACTACCTAAAGATGCTCAGTGGGGAGACCTCGGTAAGAAGTACACAATTTTTCTCTTTTTAAATGTTTTTTGAATTTTTATCCTATTTAAATGTTTTTGTTTTATATATTTGTTTGAAGACTAACACAAAATATTTGTTGATAACACAGACGTTGGACTGTATAGATCTCCTGACACTTCTCCTATCCAACAACGAGGAGAAGCAGCAGCAGTAGCACCACAGTATGCAGAAGATTATCAGATCATGGAGCAGAATTTAGAGGGTCTTACAACAGAGATTCCAGATATGACTCTGGAAGAGGTTCCACGACGCGATCAACGTCACACTGTAGGGGTTTCTGCAGCTATGGGTCGACTACTCCACAGAGTAGCTAGGGCAGTAGTATGTTACCGTGAACATCATCCGTGACGTCACTTTGTAGAAGCTATAAGCTTCAATTTTTGATATTTTGGTCTTCGGACAAAGATTTTGTAAAAACAAACTCTTTTGATCATTGTATATATATAGATGGCTTCTACCAGTTTACTTTACATTGTGTGAATTTAAATGTGTTTGATTTATAAATGGTTCAAATGTCTGTCCAATACATAATTAGCTAATGCATCTGTTAATGTATTAAGACATCTAGGAATATGTTGATATTCAATGTGATCAAAATATCGTTCCAAGAGGTGAATTCGCAAATACACTCGTAATAAAGTAGGACTTCGAATAGAGTAGACATTACTTAACTGTAGTACCACAAGCTGTGAGTCCAGTCGCACAACCAAATGATGAATTCCAAGCGAGATAGAATCAACCAATAGTTCGATAATGGCGCTATACTCGACAATATTTTTGGCTGCACGGCCAAGACATACACCTCGTAAAGATATAAGTTCGTTGGTTGGGGCATAGATTGCCCATGCAGCGAAAGCTAGGTTTCGAGTACTATGACTAGCACCATCAGCGAAGCCAATATAAGGTAGTGAATACTCCGACATCTAGTAATCAAACACAATGTCACGTAAGGGCAGAGACCAGATAACATCAAAAGCAAACTAAAGTAATACACACACAGTATGATACATAAAATACAAGTACATGTGCACAAATGACTTATGCATAGTACTTCTTCCATTCCTGGGTTCACTCAAAGGTATACCATCATAATCAACTAGCTCATATGCTCCTTTTTCCAACACTCTGCGAACAATGTAAGGACCACGCCACATTGGTTCAAATTTCCCAGCTCCTAAGACATCTTTATCTTGTTCATACAGAAGAACAAGATCACCTTCAGAGAAAACGCGAGGCTTGACATGCTTGTCATACTGTGCCTTAACGCGTTTCTTCTGGGCTTCTATTACTAGAGTAGCGTCACGTCGAGTCTCATCTAATCGCATCAGATACAACAGACGTTCCTCTTCAGCAGAAGTATTGGGTAAGAGTTCTACAACTAGCTTCAAAGAAGGTATCTCACATTCTATTGGCAGAATGGCTTCCATGCCATAGACTAATCGAAAGGGTGTAAACCCCATAGTGGATTTGACAGATGTCCGATATGCCCACAATGCCGAAAAAAACATCATGTGCCAACTGGTTTTATGAATTCCTATCATCCGTCGAATCATAGTTATAAGAAACTTATTGATTTCTTCGACCTGGCCATTAGCTTGCGGATAATAGGGTGTCGAGCTATCATGATGAAGACCCAACTTTTCTGTAAGTTCAGACATCATAAAATTCCTAAAATGACTACCGTGATCGGTAACGATAGCCTGAGGAACACCAAAACAAGCTATGACATGGTTGAAAAGAAATAACGCTGCAGTCTTTCCAGTATTATCGAATGTTGGCATCACCTCGGCCCATTTTGTAAAATAATCAACAGCTACAATGATGTAACCATGCCCCCCAGTCGAGTGAGGGTGACATGTCATGAAATCAATGCCCCATTTTGTAAAAGGACCAAATGAGACCACAGGATGAAGGGGAGCAGGATGCGATCGAATTTTTTGATTGTAGGTCTGGCAGGCATGGCACTTCTGAACAACAGTAATGCAGTCATTGAACAAGGAAGGCCAAAAATATCCTTCACGTAATATCTTCTGGGTAGTAGCATACCTAGACATATGACCACCACATGCTCCAGAATGGCAGTCATTCAAATCTTTCTTAGCTTCGTCAAAATTCAAACAACGTCTAAACACAGAGTCAATTCCTCAATGGTAAAGAGTATCTCCAAGGATAATGTACTAACAGGCTTGATAACGGACACGATGTCGTTCAGTACTAGACAAATCAGGCTGAAAAGTCTGGGTCTGGAGATATATAATGATATCTCCATACCAAATATCATCAGTGCTGATAAGGAAAAGTGATTCATCAGGTAATGAATCTACTACTACATTTTCCGTGGCTGAGTGGGGAAAATCACATATTAACTCAACAAAAACTAAGGATTTCTTCAACGTGGCGCGATCGAATTCCAAGTCGAACTCCTGGAGTATGACAATCCATTTGGAGTACTTTCCCCCTAGCAATTGATGTGTCAAAATATGTTGCATTGGGTTACAATGTGAAATCACTGTAGTTTTTCTGGAGAGAATATAATGGCGAAAATGTTGAACCGCTTGAACAGCAGCCAAAGCCAGTTTTTCAACATGTTGGTACTTGATCTCAGTGGATGTGATACTTCTACTCAAGTAATAAACAACATGTTCATCGTGTGCATCATCCTCCTGAATGAGAACCATGCCAATAGTGTACTCGGAGGCAACAAGATAAATAAAGTAATCACGACTATAATCAGGAGAAAAAAGAAGTGGAGCTTTTGTGAGGGACAACTTCAAAGCCTCAAAAGTGTTGTTGGCCACGGTGTTATCACTGAAATTTCATCCGCACATGGCAACAAGAACTCTGCATCATCAAAACAACAATGAAGTCATTCATGGCACTGAATTAGTTTCACAACATTCCAGAAGGGTCAAAAACTATACAAAGTAACCAAAAATTGAAGGGCACTTCACAGTAGTTTGGTGCGCGCGCACATGCGCAGGAAAATAATGTACTCTGCGCACATGCACGCACAATGTGCGACCGTCAACGACAAAACCTGCGCACCTGCTAAAACGACGCATTTATGAATTGGTTGGCCTCTCAACCACTTACGGACCGGCTCCCAATCTTATTTGACTCCCAAATCTGAGCTGAATCCGCAGGGTAGGCGGGTTAATGACCTAAGGAATCCCTAAAGGGACCCTTTTCACACTTTAAAGAGGTTACATAATCGCCCGACGATCTGCTATAAAAAGCCATGAAGATACATTGTTTTCACAAGGAATTTAAGGCATTGTTATGTTTCTCAGATTGTTAAGGACTCATTCTTTAACGATAACACATTGGCAGCATCGCTGGGAGTTCTTTCACTGTCATGCTCAGTTCTTCTCATTGTAAGGAAAGCAAACTTTGTGAGGGCCTCAAAGAGCCTTCCGTTGGGGGAAGAAGGAACCACAGTTCTCTTCCTTCATCGTGCTCCGATTTCATCAATAGACCAGCTCAAAACCATTGGTGACATCTATCTTTGTTTTTTTTTTGGTGTTTGTTGTTTCTTTTCACAGTTTTAATTTTTTTTTAGTTGATATTAGCTTGTAGTTTGTTTTGTTTCCTCTAACCCTTTCCTCCATAATTGTCATGCCCTACAAGACCCAACAGGGCATGTAAGCACCCTCGATTTGCTCACTAGGTGATGAACTGGGTGAGAACAAACTGGCGACTCCACTGGGGATATAGGTATCAATTCCTCTCTCATTTGGGTTTATTTTGCTTTCCTTTTGGTTTTATTAACTTGCAGGGACACAAACCGGCCTCCGCCGACCTGCTAACCAGTCAATTCACAGGACAATTGAGAGAAATCCATCTGGAGTTTCTTTCTCGGTAACTTGTCACAAATGCGCGGGTATTCTAGCCCACAGACGCGCATCTGGCGCTGCGCCAGAGTTACAACTGTTTTTCTGTGCACATGCACTTTGGTTTTCAATACGGTCAGCGTGAAGGCGCCATATGCGCCTCTGTCTACACTGCAGGCTGTGCATTTGAACTAAATTTCTCATTGTAAGGGTTTGGATGTGGGGAAAGTCATTTTCCTTCTCAAGAATGATGTTATGCATGCTCTAAATACTGTACCACTTAGACCCCTCAACTTATAAAGGGGATAGTCAAACAAACATAAGCACTTAGGTGGATAAAAATCATTTTCCCTTATTTGCTTTTTGCCACATGGATGGCTTGCTTTGATTTATAATCTAAGGAACACATCAATTTCAATCACATCTAAATCACATTCGGGACTCGAAGTTGGAGTAGCAATCCTTGAGTATGCTCTTCTCTCGTGCAATCAAGCGATCTTGAGAATCAGAAAGAGATTGTGAAAACAATCTCATCTCCCTTAACAAAATTTCAAAACTTTTAGGAGAGGACAACGGGTCTTTCGAGACCCCTCTTAGTTTCATTTTGTCAAACACATTCTTGTAACGGGCCCATACATGCCCACATGTCAACAAAGCTAGGATAGTGTTTGAATTTTTGCTTTCTTAGATCAAAAAACTAGGAGAGTTTAAAAGGTTTGTAACGGGCCCACACATGCCCACATGTTCAATCTAGGATAGTTTCATGCTTTTTCTAGATTAACTCACACATAGGGAGTTAAAGGATAGTAATGGACCACATGTCCACATGCTAGTTTCCTAGGGCTTTTAAAATTCCGCAAGGTTGTACCAATGACATCTAGCTAAATAGGTAATCACACTCTTGTAAGGACCAAGCGAAGTCCACATGTAGCAAGGTGAAATCTAAATAAATAAAACTTGGTACACTTTCACTCACACACAAAAGTCACTTCTTCACTCACATAACCTCTTCTCGAAACGTGGAGGTCTAAGTAGGTTTCCTCCAAAGGGATTCTGAAATCACCCCATCTTTTCTTGATAGGACTATCCACTCCCACTGTTAATCAAACGAGGTTGGTTCTCACCCCCAGCCTCACAAAACAACTTCATCTAAAATCTTTCTAAAAACTCACTAAGTTTTCCTCCACAGGAGATGCCAAAAGAAAATTTTAGTCTAGGTAGGATTTCGGGGGTAGGCATCCAAAAAACCCCCCGTTATCTGGTTCTCACATTTTCAAACATAGAAGTTGACGAATAGGGAACTTTCAAATCCTCCAAGTCTAGTGTTCCAATCACCATAAGGCAGGGAGATACCCGTGAAGGGTCGAAGGCCGAGGTCTGGTTGTTCTGTGCGTCCCCCCTTGAGGCACCCACCTCTTGGACGGGATCTAGCCTGTGACCCATTTCTTAGGCAAAAAATCTAAATGCCGCACTTGGACCGAGGTACCTAGTGACCAACTTTAGGACATATACCCAGGTGGCGATTGTGGGCTGCAATCGCACCTTGATTGGATTTTGTGTGGCTATTGGGAAGTATCGCCAGCTCTTTCGGGATATGCCCCCTCTACCCATCATTATAACCAATTACTTCATCCTTCACTAGTGTCTCTTCCGGTGACTTCAGACCCCACTGTTGAGTACTATTGGAAGGTCTAGTGCTATTTGAGAGGAAGGACATTACGTCTTCTAGGACACGAGCATTTGCTTTCTTTTGATTCCCCCATGCGGACAAAACCCACTCACCCAGATATATGTTTCTTTCTCATGTTATGTATGATGCACATCTGATTACAGTTTGATTTGGATATATATATTGTGTAAACATTCACACCAAAGACTCTTGTTTCTTTATTTCTCTCACCACTTTGTGCACACATCCACACAACTAGTCTGACATCATAGGGGAACCACAGAACCCCCATCGTTCACGATGCTTGCTCAACCTTCCTCCTATCTTAGGGGGAGTATCTGGTCATACTCGCTCATCGGTACCTCCTTCACACACTCCTGCGAGTGCTACCATCTTGGGATCAACTTTTCTTGGTTCTACATTACTTGGGTCAACTTCCCAAGGTCATCCGTCCACTCGCTCTCCTTTTCACGGAAGCGGGGGACCTACCTCCTCTCAAGGAGGGAGCACCAACCCACCTAGTCCCCATCAAGGGTCAGGTTCACAACACAACATGGCTGGAGCTAACCCTCCCCCACCACTACAGATGCCATACTTGGCCTCTCTCAACATACCGGATCTCACCAAACTCACAAATGATCCCATATTGCACGACGCCGCATGGCCTGCAATGCCCACCAAACTTCCGTCAGACATACCAAAGTTTGAAGGAAAGGCAGGGGATGAACCCACCAACCATGTCATGACCTTTCATCTATGGTGTTCTTCCAATAGCATCATGGATGATTCCATCAGACTGCGATTATTTCAACGCACACTTACCGGCCCATCAACCAAATGGTATGTCAAAGAAAAATCAGGGTCCCATACGACTTTTGAATCATTAGCCAAGGCATTCCTGACCTTTTTACAACTACCCATCCGCCATGGAAATGGTATAGAACTACTGTCTAACTTCAAACAGACCTCAGCCACCCACATCGCTGACCACATTCATGAGTGGCGTAGGTGACATAGTTTGTGTAAAGTGGAAACCACCAAACAATAGTGCTTTGACTGGTTTCTTAGATCACTTGTCTCTCTACTTCATAAGGACGTCGCCTCCACCTTCCCTCAATCTGAAGAGGAAGCCATTAGTAAGGCCCAACAATATGATCTCATTTACGCACAGTCAGGATACTTATACACAGTACTTCCTGATCTTCCCAAACCTACGCCATTTGGCCAAGACAAACGCGGGATGTCTCATTCAGCAGACGGACTAATAGGTGCCACCACACACCATGG
>CBVK0102148216.1:0-10277 GCA_900067695.1 Picea abies
GAATGAACTAATAGGTGTTTGGAGATGTTGTATTCCTGTAACCATTTGCAAACGAAATTTCAGTGATAACAATAGCATCCCATAAAGAATTCCATAGGGAATCCCTCTAGCCTTGGAATTTTATCCCTTTGGAAGATCTACAACGTTTGTTACAATTCCTCTTTCCCCACTTCTTTCAACAGTTCTAGGTTGTCCTCATGATTGAAAAAACTAAGGAATGAGTTGGATAACCTAGTTACCTTAACAACAGTTGCTTGCATACTCCCTAAATAGGTTTGAGGAGTATTTGACTCCTTCAACAATGTCCTTAAAATTCATTGCCCATTTTCATTCCCTTTCTCAATTTTCCAAACAGAGTTAATATTTTTCCTTTTGTTCACATATATGTGAAAGAACTTGGTGTTTTCATCTCTCGCTTGCCATCTGGCTTTGCTCTTGATCCTCCATTCATTCTCTTTTTCTAATATTATGTTCCTCTTTTTTTCTTCTAGTTGCTTCACCTCCAACTTCTCGGCCTCATTTAGATACCCAAAGCCTTCACTAATATAAAGCATCTCCAACCCTTCTTATATATCTTTGAGGAGCTTGTAATATTTTTATTTTTTTTCCTTAGCCCATTGAGATGCTACATGTTTGATGATCTCAATTTTTTTTAAAATTGAATTAGAGTATACTCCCTTGAGGATGAATCATAGGGTTTGCAACAATATTTAATCTTGTTTTCAAACTCCTCCATCTTCATCCACTATGGATTTAAAATGAAGGGGCTAGTTTGATTTTCCTATGTCAAAGCTACTTCTAGTACAAATGGACAATGGTCATATTCTCCTCCCAATGTGACCCATTGTTTTACCTAGGTGACTTCATCCAAAAATCCTTCAAAGATTAAAAATTAGTCAAGCCTCTTTGCAATTCTATCACCCTTATTTATTTTGTTTCTTTAGGTGGGAGACAACTTTGTTGGTTCTATGTCCAATAGGCCTACTTCCTCTAGTTTCCTTAAGAAGTATCTTGAAAGACAATATATTTTCATCACGTGACCCCATATTTCATATGCTCCTAAAGTGAAGTTTAGGTCTCCCTTGATCACCACTAGACTAGTTTGTATGCATTCTAAATTGAATTTTTATCCCAATACTCACCTTTTTTTAGTACGACCCATAAGCATTTAGAACATATATTATTTTCCCATATCCATGGAGAAGAGTAAACCCCCTAGAATTGAATTAAAATCCCAATATTTATCTAGGGTGAAGGAACACTTCTTCCAACCAATTATGTTCCCAATGGCATCAATAAAGTTGAAATCCCACCCACTTAAAAATTTGGAAAGCTCCTGAATTGTTTTCTCTCCGTCTATTATAATTTCTTGAATTTATTGAAGAAGGATAATAGAGGGTTTTAAGGAATCTATTAGCCTCTTGATAGATAATTTGTTAGAGGGATTAGCCATCCCTCAATAGTAAAGTGTTAGAAATATCATTAGAGACCTTCATTAGAGACCTTCAATGAAAGTTGTTTTACACATATGATCTTGGAGAATGCTTGTTTCTGTACAGTAGACAAGTGAGACTTTCTCCCTTTTTGGTTAGGTATTTTTCCTCTCTCATAATAAAAAAAAACCTAACACCCTTGTCATTTTCCTAGGGAATTTGAGGGTTCCCTTCCCTTGGGTCTAAGGTTGTATTTGGCGGATTCATGGGGAGTGGAATATCAAGAAGGAGTTTGTACCTATGCTCTCTATCTAGGGGATGTAGATGTCCCTACCTGTACATTGAATTTTTCCAGAGGAATTTTAGTTGCAAGTGAAGGAATAATAGTCAAGGAAGTAGGATTTTTTATACCATATAGGATTGGAAAGAATTAATTGATAGATTCCAACCCTTTGGTTTCTACCTCTACCCCGAAAGATCCAAAAACAATTTTTTTAGTGGATTTTATTTTGTAACGGGATGGTCTTTGAGGTATTTTACCAAAAGACATCTTACTCACTTTTTTGTCACTAACTGCATCTAAACTTTGTTCCTTGTGAACACCCAATATCGTAGACTCCTCCTCTAATTCCAATGGTAAAACCATAGTTTTCTCACTAACCATTTTATTCCCAGTTTCCTTGGGTCCTCTTTGATTGATAGAGGTTTCCACCATTTCGACCCCCAACAATTTTGGTTGAGTTTTCTGTGTCAACACCTTCCCCTAATAAGGGTATGATCATTCCACTACTAAATTCCCATAGTTGTGGCATCGTCCAGATTTAAAGGGAATGCATTCATAGTCGAGAGTGATGTTGGGAATGTGTTATATTATTTATATAGCCATATCAAACTTTTTTGTCTGTATGTGTTGGGGGAGTCATAAGTGGGGTTGGATATCCCCCCCCATCTGGTATTTTGTGGTCAGAGCCCTTAACCAAATTTTTTGGGTTGTTTTTAGTCCACATTTTGTCTTGTTTTGTGGTTTTTGATCAATGGTTTTTTGGCCCGTTGTAATCTAATCCTAGTTAAGGGATCAGGGTTATAATATAATTTGAGTTAATGGATTAGGGTTTTGGATGCCACGAAATACCTATATATTATATTGTGAATAGTGAAGTTAATATAATGAAGAAGATAGAGGTGCAACTCTAAGATTTGTTGGTTTTCTTGGTTAAGGGTTTCTAGGGTAAATCATTGTGTATTGTGTTTGTTGCATTGTTTTTCTTTTTATTTTGCTTACGAATGTGTATGCATTGTTTCACTTCAAATGTTTAAAACTTAAATTTTATATGAGAGTGATACTATTGGCTTCAGTGGGTGCCTTTGTTGATAAGGGTCTGGCTCTTTTTTTGATAGAGCAAGTTTATCTTGGGTCTATGATAAGCCTAATGTTAGTGGGAGCTATGAAATGGTAATTCTTATATTTAAAGAGAATGGAAAATAGTTCTAGAATCGATATTGAAATATTTAATGGTCAAATCTTTGAGCTATGGAATCTCAAGACAAGGACCTTGTTGTAGACAAATAATAATGGGTCATTGTGGATCTTGTTTATGCACCTATGGGTATGGCAGTGGAAGACTAGACGATGTTGGATAGGAAGGAAAAGAGTACAATTTGATTGTGTCTTTCAGATTCATTATTAATGAATGTCTTGGTAGAAGCTACAGCAAAGGAGTTATGGGATAAGTTAGGGAATTTGTATTAGTCTAAGTCCTTGGTAAACAAAATTTTCCTTCGAAAGAAGTTGTACCTCCCAAGGATGAATGATAGAGACTCCATGAAAGAACATATAAATTCCTTTGACTGATCCATATTAGATCATTATATTATTTTTCATCTATCTCACTACTTTTTGGGTGGAAAATTGGAGGAATCAACTTGCAGGACCATTTTGGCGGTTGGTCTAAATTTGGAAATTTGGGTCCAAAAAATAGTCAGAAATATTTTGGAGCCATTTTGAGGAATAAACAACCTTTTTTTTTGTCCACACCTTACTATGTAGAAATATTCTAAATTATAAACATGAATACCTTTCCAACGGCGCAAATTGTTTGTCAATTGGAGTTCGTATGAGAAAGTTATGCCTCCCGCAAGTTGGCCTACTATATTGATCACTATGGTGTGAGTGGATGCCATGTCAACCTCCATTACTTAGACATGTGGGGCTAGTCACGTAATGTATTTTCTAAGAACATTCTATAAGGTCCAAAACCTTATCACAATTGAAGGTTGAGGAAGTCAAAAACCTATCTCTAGATGGATATCGGGCTATGTTAAATATTGAGCCACTAAGAAGAGAAGGGGTTCCATTATTTTGCATTATATCTTGCTCAATAGCTGAGAAAAACATCTAAGAGTGGTATTATGTGAGCATAAAAGAGGAGGAGATATTTTATAGCAGCCATACAGGCCACAGGTCAAAGGAAACTCCACAGAAAGTGCCTCTTTTCCTGTACTTGCATCATTTATTTACCAGATAAAAGAGAGCAAAGAAACCTCACCTTCTAGCTGGGTTTTCTCCCATATTAAGTTTCCCATGTCATATCTTGTGTTTATTTGTAGATGGTGTGAATATGTTTTACTATTCTCTAATTTTTTTGTGTTTTATCTATTTTATCAGTAATTAAATACTATGGAGATCTAAAAGAAATTAACCTTAATAGTAAATATTTCAGTATTTTATTAGATTTGTTGTGACAAACTGTTCTAGTGGAATATCCACAACATTTTATAGATCATATTGGTATCATAGTAGGTTCTTCTTTTGGGTATTTGTGGGAAGTAAAGGGATCCAAGAATCAGCTTAAGGAGAATTCACAGAAACCATAGCTATGGCGGATGAGTCTATTCATAATAACCCTCAAGATCTAGCAGAAGAGAGATTTGAGTGGTTGGATTCACAATTTGTCGACATAGGTCGCAATATGAACCTCCTCACAGTGGCTCTAGCAAGAAATCTCAAACCATTCGAATATGATGGAGGTTGTAACTCAGAGAAAAGATCGGAGGGGAAATCGGAAGATCGAGAAGAAAAAAAGTCGCAAAAAGAATATGAAAAAGAGAAATCGAGTTCGAGTGCCATGAACCCTTCACAATCCCTATTCAAGATGGAAGTGAAAGTGGACATAAAGCCGTATCAAGGTGATAACAATGCATTAAAATTGAATCATTGGTTGCAACAACTCGAAGTTTATTTTAGCATTCACCATATAGATGAAGAGCAGAAGATCTCATTTTCTAGATTGAAGTTAGAGGGCCATGCTTTAACCTAGTGGGAAAGACATACGGAAACACTTAGGTTGGAGGATGATATGCCAGTAACTCTGTGGCAGGACTTCAAAACCCTCATTCATTCCCAATTCTACCCTATCAGGTATATAGAGGACCAATGGATCTGGTGGCACTACTTCGAGCAGAGGTAGAGGCAGAATGATTAGGAGTACACCATTGAGTTTAGAAAGATGGCCATCATGTTGGGTATATCTCCCAAGAACCCAAATGTACTCCTAAAGTATATGGAGGGTCTACACATTCATCTATGAAAGTAGGTGAGGCTCTTCAATCCAAGGAAGATGGATGAGGCATGTGTACAGGCACAATACCTGGAAAACATAGGCCAAAAGAAGGGGAATCCAAGTGGTTTGATGTAGAAAGAGCACCAGGAAGCTTCAAAGGAGGGGAAGAAGAAGTGGAAATGGGGAAAAGATAAGAATACAACATCCACTGCATAATAGAGTAAATATCCCAACAACCATTACAGTCATTGCAACATTGATGGTCACACCGAGGAAAAATTTTGGAAACTACATCCAAAGGTAAAACCAAAGAATCGTAAGAAGGATGAAAATAAAAAGAACCTTCTAGCCAAAGATTCAAGAAATCAGGTTGAAAGTAGCTCATATGTTGATGAAAATATTGTCTGCACATCTATGCAGATGGACGTGAATCTGAGTATCCTTCATCACCAAAAATAAAAAGACATGAGAAAGCTTTTCCACATCAAGATTCAGGTCAAGAAGACCAAGATAGATGCTTTGTTCGACTCTGGTTCATGGGATTATCTCATAGAAGCGGATCTAGTCAACAAGATTGGATTAGAGTTTCACAATCATTGTAGTCCTTATCCATTAGGTTGGGCAAAAACGGATGTAGAGATAAAGGTAATGAAACAGTGTAAGATTGAATTTTCTATAAGTGTTGATTTTATTGATGAAGTGGAATTGGATGTAGTACCCCTTGATGTATGTGGAGTATTGTTTGGAATCCCTTACATGTATATGAGGGATGCAATATTCATGCGAAGATCCAACCAATACTGATTGATCAAGGATGAGAAGACCTGCATCATCAAAGCACATAAAGGAAAGTCAAAGATCTCACTAGTATGTGATAACCAAGCCAAAAAGTTGATTAGTTCTAGTAAGAAATATGTTTTGTTTTTCTTAAGAGAAAATCAATCTGATGACGATTCAATGAGAGTGAAGGCATCCCTAGAAGGGTGTACTAAAGAGAAAAAATGTCAAATGGAGGAGTTGTTACATGCATATAAAGGAGTGTTCCAAGAGCCTAAAGGGATACCACCTAAGAGGTAAGTGGATCACAAAATAAAGTTATTGTCAAACTCCCCATTGTCAAATATTGGACTATATAGATAGTCTGTTCTGGAAGTAAATGAAGTGAAGAAGCAGTTTTTGGAGCAGTGTGTGATTCGACCAAGTACCTCACCTTGTGGATCACCCATTATAAGTTTTCCCAAGAAGGATGGGACTTGGAGAATGTGTATCGATTAGAGGGCATTGAACAAGATTACGTTGAAGAATCGGTACCCTTTTCCTAGGATCAATGATTTATTGGAGCAGTTGCAGCATGCCAAGTACTTCACTAAGCTAGAACTGAAATCATGATATCATCATATACAAGTTAAAGAAGAAGATACATGGATAACTTCTTTCAAGACAAGTAAAGTTTTGTATGATTGGTTGGTTATGCCATTCAGTTTATATAACTCACCAACTACATTTATGAGACCAATGAATGATGTTTTATGGCATTATATATATTCATTTTTTTTTCTCGATTTCAATGATATATTGGTTTATAGTGCTACCTGGATGAGCACATATCACATCTTATGTGGGTGTTAGAGACTCTGAAAAGGTACCACCTACTAGATAATCTAAAGAAATGCAAGTTTTCTTAGTAGTATTTGGTGTATTTGGGGTATGTGTTCATTGTAGGGGAGCTCAAGATAGATCCCACAAAGATGGAGGCCATCATGAAATGGCTAGTTCCTACAAATGTCACTAAAGTTAGGAGTTTTTTGGGGGCATGATCCGGATTATTTTCACCATGAAATGAGAGTGGATATATAATAAAGAAATGCACAGAGATATCGCAGATATCCAATAATATAACATAAATGTATCTGAGATGGAACTATAAACACAAATATACAGTAATACATGATTTTGAGCCAGTTGGAAAAGGTGGGTGGCCACCGATATCCACCTAGATCAGGGCATCACAATACTTGTGGAAGTTCATAGCTTCATTTTCAATGGTAGTTTCACCACTCCACGCCATAATAGCCAGTGGTAAGAGTTTACAATGGGGGGAGAATCAGCATAAGGCCTTTTCTGAGCTAAAATGAAAGATCAATCAAGCACTAGTGCTCGCACTACCAAACTTGTAGAATCCCTTTGAAGTGGAGACAGATTGATGCAGACCTATCGGCCCTCGGGTCGAGATCCTCTCACAAGATTGTTCTTTATCTCCTTTGAGCCGAATCTGTTCTTTTGATTTCTTGCTGGAATCTCAATTTAATCGATCCACGGGTCCTTTCGGAAGCTCCCCTGTGCAAATAGCACTAGGCGCGAGCTCCACCTTTTCATGCAACTAAAGCGCTATGACCAAGGCCCAATTCCAAAGGCACTTTTCACAACTCGCCACTCGTGAGTTCGTGAGGCGTGACTCCCGACTCTTCCTTCTCAATCCCGCAATACCCGAGATCACGAAATGGGTATAGCTCTTCCTTTGTCAGCACCTTCCACACGCGACCATTGGCTAGGATTAATGCTAGCTCCTTTATCTACTCGTACCTTCACGAGTTCGAGTGTCCAACCTTGGCACCTTCCCTTCACGAAACCCCGAGAAGCGATGTTGACTTTTCTCCTCGTGTTCTCGCTACTCGCGACTTTGCAAGTTTCAATGTTGAGCTCTCGTGCTCTTATCTTGCGAATCCCCGAGACGCGAGAAGTCAACAAAGTATTGACTCCTTCCTCCAGGTGACACGTGTTCACCTGCCAATCATGCGGGCCCCACCTTGTGGTTCTGCCACGTGTCCACACTCGTGCCTCGACTTGATGTATGTGGAGTATTGTTTGGAATCCCTTACATGTATATGAGGGATGAAATATTCATGCAGAGAGCCAAACAATATCAACTGATCAAGGATGGGAATTCCTACATCATCAATGCACATAAAGGAAAGTCAAAGATCTCACTGGTAAGTGCCAATCAAGCCAAGAAGTTGATTAGTTCTAGCAAGAAATATGTTTTACTTTTATTAAGAGAAAATCAGTTTAATCATGAGTCAATGAGAGTGAATGTGTCCTTGGAGGGGTGTACTAAAGAGCAAAAACAATAGTTGGAGGATTGGTTACAGAAATAAAAAGGATTTTTCCAATAGCCTAAAGCGCTACCACCCAAGATGGAAGTGGAGCATGAAATAAACTTGTCACCAAACTCCCCATTGTCGAATGTTGGGTTGTATAGACACTCTAATCTAGAAGTGAATAAAGTAAAGAAGCAATTGAAAAAATTGTTGGAGCAGGGTTTAATTTGACCAAGTACCTCGCCTTGTGGGTCACCCATCATAATTGTGGCCAAGAAGGATGGGACTTGGAGAATGTGTATTGATTACAGGGCATTGAACAATATTACATTGAAGAATCAGTACCCCCTACCAAGGATCAATGATCTATTAGACCAGTTGCACCATGACAAGTACTTCACTAAGATGGATTTGAAATCAAGATATCCCCATGCATGATTCAAAGAAGAACATACCTGGAATACTTCCTTCAAGACAAGACAAGGTTTGTATGAGTGGTTGGTTATGCCATTCAGTTTATGCAATGCATTAACTACATTTATGAGAATGAATGATGTGTTACGCCCTTATCTAGATTCATTTGTTATTATCTATTTATATGATATACTATTTTATAGTGTTGCATGAGAGGAGTATATGTCACATATTATGCAAGTGTTAAAGACTCTGAAAAAGCACTAGGTTCTGGAAAATCTCAAGAAATGTAAGTTCGCTCAGCAATGTTTGGTGTATTTGGGGTATGTGATCGGTGGAGGGGATATCAAGATAGATCTCGCAAAGATGGAAGCCATCATGAAATGGCCAATTCCTACAAATATCACTGAATTTAGGATTTGTGTTGGGGTGGCACAATACTTGTGTAAGTTCATCGCCTCATTTTTAGTGGTAGTTGCACCACTCCATGCCATAATAGCCAATGGTAAGAATTTCTAGTGGGGGAAGAATTAGCAGAAAGCCTTTGATGAGATGAAAAGAAATATTATTCAAGCACCAGTGCTCACACTACCAAACTTGTAGAAGCCTTTCAAAGTGGAGACAGATGCAAGTGGATATGCCATGGGAGCAGTACTGATGCAGGGAGGAAGGCCCGTTTGCTATCATTCTGAAGTATTTCATGGGGAAATTCTCAACTACCCTACCCACAACAAGGAGCTCTATGCCTTGGTACAAGTTGTTAAAAAGTGTAAACACTATTTGATGGTAAAGGATACCATCATACATACATATCACCAGCCACTACAATATTTGCAAGCCCAGAGTAAGCTACAACAAACCAGGAATTACAAGTGGATGGGGTTTTTACAACAATTTCATTTGGTCATAAAGAATAAGAAGGGTAGCACAAATAAGTTTCCAAACATTCTTTCATAGCCACCCACATCCAATATTACATCTTTGGGAACTTTTATCCATATGGATCCTTTTACCCATGATGCATACAAAGAGGCATACACAGAATATGAGGACTTCAAGGAGGTGTTTTAGCAGCTACAGGGACAAATTCATATAGAATAAGGTTACGGAAAGGATGACTATCATCTCTAGGATTATTTACTCTACAAGCTTGACAAACTCTATGTTCCTAAAGGTGAACGATTCTCGCTTATCAGAGAGGTTCACACCTCCAAGGTTGCAGGACATTTTGGTGCTGGCAAGACAGTTTCCAACTTACAGAGATATGTGTATTGGCCCAAAATGCAAGAAGATGTAGCACGGTATATTAGAGGATGTAAACTTTGTTGTACTAGCAATCCCAACACATGAAGCAAGGTCTATACCATCCCTTACATGTACCCACTCGATCTTGGGAAATAATTTCCATGGATTTTGTGGGAGGTTTACTAACAACCAGGAAGGGACATGACTATCTATTTGTGGTAGTTGATAGATTCAAAAAATGTTCATTCTCATGCCTTATAAAAATATCATCACTAGAAAAGAAGTAGTAACTAAGTTCTTTGAACAGGTCTGGGTTCACTTTTGGATACCAAGGATCATCATCTCAAATAGGGATACCATATTTCTCAGTGAATTTTGGACTACATTATGGGAGAATATGGACACTAAGTTGAAGAGGTCTAAAACATTCCATCCATAGACAGAAGTAGTCAACAGGACTTTGGTGCAGCTATTGAGGGGTTACAATCAAAAGCATCCAAAGACCTGGGATGACAATTTGATCTATA
>CBVK0102148282.1:0-10940 GCA_900067695.1 Picea abies
AACTTTATGCTACGGGTCTTTCTTCAAGGGTTGACATCAATTACAACCAACCTTAATCAATAGGACAAAGGAAAACACGATTGGTTCCATGACTCTTCCTTCGCACCATGCAAGTCACACCAACGAATGGCCAAAGAATCCATCACAAGTCTCAGGGATGCATGTATTCCTTTTTGTCTCAAAGTTATAACATACTTGAAAAACAAAGAGTGTTATATGTTCTACACAAAATTCTCTTCACTGCCTTCTATACTAAGGCACAAGTCTACACTTTTTGCCTTTAATCGAAATTTTAGTCACTTTCCGAAAATGTCCCAAAGTGTTCCACTTTACCTCAAGTTCATCCAAATTTCTTGAATGAATATGACATCACATTTCATCGTAGTGAAGATCACCAAACTTCACAAAGTCAACTTTGATACCAACTATCATGGAAGTGACAGTGTTGAAGAGCACCAAAATAACTATGATGCCACCTGTCATAGACCTGTAGTCTATCTAGATGTTTTCTTCAACATGATTCCTCCCTAAGTCATTATGGCACCTGAGATAATGTGACACTACCTTGTCTCGACAAGAGTGTCTTGGCCAACCTATTCGTACTACAACTCGACTACACTTCTTCACTTAAGGTCTACCCATATATTTTCCTTAACTTACAACAAGTTAGATGCACAATCAATTCCAAGCATAACCCAACTCATACAACAATAGGCATGTGTCCAATTGTAACCTTAAAATATCCTATCAATACTAACACTTAGTTAATTCACAATACTTAACCAATTCACAATAATGTAAGGAACATAAACGTCCAACAATCATAAATAATCCATAATACACAAAGAAAAATGAATGGGTGTGACCCAAAAAATCTTACATGTCAATAAGTTCTTAAGAAGAC
Source organism: Picea abies (assembly GCA_900067695.1). Taxonomy (NCBI): domain Eukaryota; kingdom Viridiplantae; phylum Streptophyta; class Pinopsida; order Pinales; family Pinaceae; genus Picea; species Picea abies. The sequence goes on from CBVK0102148282.1 coordinate 905, forward strand.
ATTAAACATCTTATCAGATTTGGGAAATTACAATCATCTTGAATACTTGCAAAATATCACAAGAAAATGCTTATTTATCCAAAACTTCTTTAATTGATAGATAACTTGTGGAAATAACATGTGACAAAATAAAGAGAAATAGAGATAACAAATAGCAAAGATCATTACATAGTTTTATAACAGAGTTCACCCAAATTGGTATACGTCTTTGGTTCCACTTCGAAACAGTGAGACTGCTCTATTAATGCTCAAATCCTTGATAAAATGATGACTTACAATGGAAAATTTGAAGACACCCTTCAATTTTTTTGTGCAAACCAAGAAACAGAGGTTACCACTGAATTCCTCTCAAAATGATGAGAAGAATGAATATAAACTCGACTATGTTTTGAATAGGTTCCAAAAGACCGACTTTTGCACGTAAAATGAGACTATGGATCTCATACACGACAAAGAGAACTAATAATTTCATACACAACACTTTAGCATAGAACCGACATCACCATTATATGCCTCTCAAAAAACTGATAAAAATGAGTATAAATACTCTATACTTCTCTCATGGCACAAAACACAATGCAATAGAACTCACTTTGTGTTCTTGGCATGCCAAACAAGACAAAGGTACAAATTTTGGTAAAAAATCCCCCCTTGGGATTCATTCCATACTTTTTCACACAATTCCATGCTATACAAAAGTCGCACGTTGGGTTTTAAATAGGTCCAAGTCTACGATTCAAAACCCACTCGACCCCCCTATATGCTTGGAAGGTTGTTTTTAACCATAAACTTATTGTTATTGGTTGGATAAACTAACTGACATATGTGGCACAATGGTTGGTGCTTGTGGTATTAAGTTGTTGGAATATTTCCTAAATATTCCCGCAGAGGTCACATGATCAATTCCTATCGAGTTAAATTTTTTTTGGATAAATCCATATTGGCCTTCTCGAAGGTGCCACATGGAACCACCTAATTGGTCCACATGTGTCATATCACTTGGAAACCATACGCCACTTGGCACACCTTGATTGGTTTTGTACTATATGACCTACTGATTCAGCTACCATGTCATCCATACGAATTCCACGTGGAAGTTAATTAATGGTCCAACTAGGTGAAAAATAAACCAAATTTAGATGACACGTGGCAACATCTCATTGTGTCATGTGAGCATGCTGACATCACCTATCCATGTGTCACTTTCTAAGATTGTCATTTTTCATAAAGATGATGATGTCATCCCACCACGTTGATTGTATGGAAGGACATATGCAATTATATGATTTGTCCTACTCACTTTATGGATGGCCATGTGTCAGCTTGTGGGCATGCCACGTGTGTGGCCCTATTTGACTTTTTTCTTGTTTGTCAAAATATTTAGAACGACATAAGTTCTTCATATGATGTTTGTTTGAGGAAATTCATATGTCTTTGGAAATCTCTCGTCAAGATCTATGCAATGAAGTAATTTTCATTAACATTTTAGATGAATAATTATTTAACGTTCTGGATCCTCATGGATCACACCTCCCCACTAAATAACTTTTCAACCTAAAAAATTATGGATTATTCAACAAATTAGTGGCAATAAATATTCTTCACTCTTCCACCTTTCTAAAATGCACTTCATTTGATCTCCATCCTAGAACTGATATCCATCTTTAATCCCCATCTTGTACTTCCATCTTAGAACTCCATCTTGGATCTTCATCTTGGACTTGATCTTCATCTTGGAACTCCATATTGAATCTCCATATTTAATTTCCATCTTGTATCCCAATCTTGGATCAATATCTTGGAACTCCATGTTGGATATTCATATTAGAACTCCATCTTGGATACATATTTGATCTCCAAAACCTCAAGAAAACCAATCTGGATTACTTTACTTCTTTTTTCTCCTCTAGAACATGGCTATGAATCTGGCTCTTGGAAACAACTCTAACTCTATCTTTGGCTCATGATTCTGACTATGGCTACTGGAAATAGCTCTGACTTTGGATCTAGCTCATGGATATTGGCTATGGCTCTATCTCTAGCTCATGGCTACTCGATATGGTTCTTAGATATGGCTCTAGATCTTGTTTTGACTCACTGGTTCCTTCATTACAGAAGTCCACTCACTAACTGTCAGCTCCACAATATCCAGATCTGAACTTTGAACTCAAAATTCATTCCCATCTCCTTCTCTCTTGGAGATAGTGCATATTGGAAATCATGAAGCCAATTTGAATGTTGGTCTATGTCTTTCCCATCTTGGATTGGATCATTCTTGTGTTGGTCATTCCATGGGCCATCTTGGCTTCATTGTTATTATACTACATGGTGTATCTACCAGAGTCCCTCAATGAACTTCTTGTTCATTTCCTTCACTCGCTTGCCTGAACGAAAAATCCAAACATGTTTCCACAAACATCTATACTATTTGACTTGCTTCTTTACAAAGAATACATCTTACATGAACATGGAATTTACAGAACATCTTTACAATGTTTTATAGTATAAAGCATACATTTTACATGGAATTTTATTCAAGATCCATCTATACTTATTTAACTCTTTTAATAAATATTCTACCTCATTACTTCAAAAAATGAATATTTTTTTCTTTACTAGCTCTGGGAAGATGACGATGCTCTTCCCACTCTCGATCTACATGAACAATGTATTCAATGTTGCATTTTTCTATTCTTTCACCTTTGTAATTCAAAACAAGAATGACATTACTTAGGAAATTTGACCTACATGCAACTCATCAACTGATAATAAAAAAAAATTGCAGTAGTTGTCTTCAATGTTGCAAAAGAATGTCTTAGGAATCCCTACAAGACACCTCTCGCTCTCAAAATTCTCCAAGAGTGGCTAATAAATCCCTGTATTACAACAATGTAAAAATGATTTGGAGGCACTATATATGCATGCTAACTTTTATATTCATTTTCTATTGCAGGATGCTTCCCTGTAATGGAATAGGGTCTCCTTCTTTTGAAAATATCGAAAGAAGTCTATCAATCATCTTCTTTTGATGCCAACATTGAATTTGAATCCCATAAAGCACTAGATCCAATTATAGGTCATCCAAGCAACCTATATAATCTCCAAAACTATGGTTCATTAATAAATAAAGTGAGGGTATTGTCACCTCACTTGTTCAGTATCATCGATCCATTCTACATGGATAAGGACCACTTGGCCCATCACAATAATAATGAAGACTAAAACAACATTGTTGACAAAGTTCAAAATTACCTTAAGTTGACAAACTCCACCAATCATTGTAGCATATACTAAACATACTCTAGTGATTAGTAATAAACGTAACAACAAAATTGAATATACAGGTGTGAAAGAGAATGAACCATCAACATATTTTCCCTTCTTAATAGGAACAACATTGACCAAAGTATATTCTTTACTTCCAACTGTAGGTTGTAAATATGAATCCTAGATACTATCATTAACTTGCATTTTCACGTGCCTTGTAGTAACATCTACTAAATTTTTCTTCATTTGATGGCTCTCACAATGAACTCAATCCCATCCTTGAAAATATGATACTTGTTTTGTTCCCTATAGAAAATGGACTTCTTGTCATACAAGTATGGACTTCCTGAAACCATACCTCAAATATCAAGTGGAACAACATCTAAATATACCTCATTTATGAAATTGCATGTGATTTAAAACTATAACTTACATTTCTAGGTTACATGTAACTGAGAATTATCACAAATCCAACCCAAAGGATACTGTCTTAGATGGGGCCTAGTTTCCAATCCCAAATTCTTAACAACTTGCTCTGAGACAATATTTACTTTTGATCCACTATCGACAAGTTTATCAATATTATTGTTCTTTGAGATAACCTGTAAATGAAAAATTTCTTTTAGTTTCCTTCCATCGAGGATTACATTATCCTTTGAAGAAGAAGTATGTGAACTAGAACTAGCAACAAAAAAGATATCTTTGACGCTCATAGTTGTAACTTCAAAATCTGATCCAAGATCCTAAACTATGGGTGTGGCCTTCAATTTAACCTTGTTCTTGAACTTCTTTCGTAGCATCTCTAGATGCAACTTCCAACACATTTCCTTGTCGTGTCCTTTCTTCTTGTAATGAGAAAATATAGGCTTCTCTTCTTCTTTTCCCTTCGACTGATTCTAGAATTTATGCAGATTCTTTGACTACTTCTCAAAGTTATGTGGTTTTCCTTTGAATTTACCACCAGTTCCCTTGGAATTATTTTAATATTCATACATTTCTTCCACCATGACCTTCATTTCCATGAGCGTAGAAAACAAAATTCCTTTTCATTATCGAAAGGATTTGAATTAAAATAATCCTCAGATTTTGTGAAGCCATTTATTTCTTTCGAAATGCTCTCACCAAACCATTCTCAGAAATGTCTTCTTCAATGATCCTTCACCAAGCTTGAATTTGGACCTCATAAGCATGCACTTGCAAATACATGTCAAACCAGCTCTGCTACCACATGATCCATAAATCCATAGATGTGAATTATTTCTTAAGTAGTTTAAATATCCAAATAGATTCGAGAAATTAAGATCGTCTTGACTACTTGCAAAATATCATGTGAAAATGCTTATTTATGTAAAACTTCATTAAATGATAGATAACTTACAGAAATAATGAGTGCTAGAATAGAGATAAATAGAGACAATAAATAATAAATCTCATTACAAATTTTGATAACGAAGTTCACCCATCTTGGGCTACGTGTCTAGGTATTCTTTGAAATAGTGAGACCATTCTATTAATGCTCAAATGTTTGATACAATGATGAATTAAAATGGAAAAATTGAAGAAACCCTTCAATTTTGCTGCTCAAACACATAATAAAAAAGTATACCATTGAATTCCTCTCGAAATTTTGAGAAGAATGAGTATAAAATTGACTATGTTCTGAACATGCTCCCAAAGAATCTCTTTTGCATGAAAAATGATATTATGTCTCTCATACACAAAAATGGAACTAACAATTTCATACACAACACTTTAGCATAACACCAACATCACCATCATTATCCTTTCAGAAAATTGAGAAAAATGAGTATAATCACTCTATATTTCTTTTATGGAATGAAACATGATCCAATAGAACTCACTTTGAGTTCTTGGCATGCAAAATGAGACAAAGGTACAACTTATGGTAAAAAATACCACCTCGAGATTCATTCCATACCTCTACATGTAATTTCGCGCTCTACAAAATCCAAGCACTAGGTTTTAAATAGGACCAGATCAGTGGTTCAAAACCCACCCAATCACCCTATATGCTCGGAAGGTTGTTTTTAATCATAAATATATTATTATTGGTTGGTTAAACCAATTAGCATGTGGCACAATTGTTGGAATATTCCTTAAACAGTCCCACGGAGGTCATGGATTTGATTCATGTCAGCTTAACAATTTTTTGGATATGGCCATATTATCCTTCTCAAAGGTGCCATTTGACACCACCTCATTGGTCCACGTGTGCCACATCACTTTCCAACCAAATGCCACTTGGTGCACCTTGACTAGTTCCATACTATATGGCCTATCGAATAGGTTGCTAACAGGGTTTCCATGTCATCTGTACGTATTTCACATGACAGGAAGTTACTGGTCCAACTAGGTGCCAAATCATCCAAATTTGGGTGATACATGGAAACCTATTGTGTTTCCATGTAAGCATATTGATGTCACCTATCCAAGTGTCACTTTCTAAGATTTCCATTTGTCATATAGATGATGACGTCAACCTACCATGTCAATTGTATGGAAGGACATGTTTCATTATTTTATTTTTCCAACTCACAGTACAGATGGCCACATGTTAGCATGTGGGCTTGCCACATGTCCTGCCCTATTTGATTTTTTTCTTGTTGGTCAAAATCTTCAAAACATCATAACTTCTTCATATGGTGTCTGTTTGAGGAAATTCAAATATCGTTGGAAATATCTTGTCTAGCTCTACGTAATGAAGTCATTTTCATTGGAATTTGAGATGAATAATTTTTTTTTTCATTCTAGATCCTCCTGGATCAGGGTGGCACCCAAGGTAGGTTCGTAATACTTTATTATATGAAGAATGTATACATGATAAAATAGGGGAGTTCCAACCTACTTCTTGCAACTCAATTATAGATATGCAATGAAACCAAGGAAAGAAACATTTTTCCTACTGCCTAATAACCTTGCACAATCCAATCCTTGAATCTTCCATAGTCCTATCTCCTACATGTCCTATATCAATCTCCATCTCAGCTAGGTAGTCCAATTAATTATGTTATTCCTAACCTTGAACTTGGCACAATCACAAGACTCCTTGTGAATAAATTAGAACTTATTTCTTATATTCCTTAAAAATTTTAGGGGTCCTTCTTTTTATATGACTCTTTCGTTGTTTTGCAAGCCTCCTTCATTCCAAGGTGGACCCAAGTGCCATAGATCCAAATTTCTTTCCTTCAATGAATTTCCCATTGACTGTTACATCAAATCATCCCAAATCATGTTAGGACCACCTAATCCATCCCATATTTTCATAGATCATCTCGTCTACCTGAGCCATATATCCAACTATACCTATGTGCTCTCTTCTTTTCCCAAGTGTTTTATTTATTCTCAAATCATCCAAACGAAACTCTTTCCAACTTATCTAGGTTGTAACAATCATCCCAAATGTGCTAGACTCAAATAATTTCACACGATTATGCCCAATCCATATGTTTTTTCTAATGGTTCCCAAGTCTACCTAAGAATGCACCCTTAGTGTTCAATGGATGTGTTCTTGATGGATGTGTTCCCAATAGTGTACACTTTATGAGTGCTCCCCACAATTGTGATCCCCATAAACTTTTTCTTGAATGTACTCGAGCATTTGTCACAACCCCCAAGTGTCATATGACTAACTTCACTAATCCATATATAGTCTAGGCACCCAAGTCATCAATATTTCTATGTCACTTATTTGTTCATCATGATAAGTGCATCTCTACAAATGAGGCTTCCTACAAAAATTTTATTTTATTCCACTAGCAAAGTCCTTTCCAAAGCTTCTCTTGGTGCATCCAACTTAGTTCCAACTACCACTATCAGCGATGCACCCTTCCCATCAATAGGAGTGCTCGACTTCATTCTCGGTGTGCCTTGCAAATGGGCCAAGGTGCCCAAATTGATTCATCTAAGTCATAATCCATATGATATTTCAATCCATGTCCGTGACTAAAAACCAAGGTGATTATGTGGTGGAGGTACTTGACACCACTGAAGGTGAGGGCCTTACACCTCCTATGTTACTATAAATCAACTATGGTAATTTGCAGATTCAAGGGTTTTTAGTTTTCTACATCAAAGTTGTTTCAATGGCCCTATTTGACCTCAAGAAAACACTATGAGGTATATATCTTCTCCAAAAGTTTATTTGTTCTTCATTTTTTCAACCTTGTTTATTATCAAAAAGTCATTTAAGGGGCTTCCTAATTATGGGGAAGAGAAAGTATTTACATTCTACCATGGTTCCTAGGATTTGACTCAACCACTATGCATATCACCAAAATTCATGTATGGGTTCACCTCCCAAATACACTAATACATTTTTGACATTTAACATTTTTTGGAGATACCAAGAACAACTTGGGTAGATACTTAAAAATGGATCTTGAATGAATAATGTTGGATCTTTCCACATATGCCAAAATATGTGTTGAGATCAATATCAACTAGGGTATATGGAATAATATGATACTACAAAGGGAAAATTAAGGATGGAATTAAGTTTTGGACGATGAAAATTCCAATTTCCAGTGTTATACCTACCAACAAATTGACCATTTTCAAGTTTCTTGTCCCTAAGTGCAAGACCACCCAAAAAGGAAAAAATGACACAAACCAATTTAATAAAAAAGTTTGGCAATCATATGAGAAACTATTCTACGATGATGAAGATGATTAGTGTGTATAAAATCAACAAACACCATTTATAGATAAGGATATCAATGATTTTCCAGAAGTGTAGATTGAGGAATCAAATCTCACCTAAAAGGATAAAAGAAGACAAGAATTCTAAGATTCTAGGGTTGCAGTCATAAATGAAGCCCTGTGAACATGAATGAAGAAAACATAAGAATTTGACAACTGCAATTCATATAAGGAGCTAGAAATTTGTATGAATCATATAAATTCAACTTCTAATATACAACTAGTTCCTATAGAACCTTCTCCACCAGGGGGTGGATTGTGTTTAAAACAAAGAAAGGGAAAAAGCACAAGATCAAGCATCACTTTTCTCATTAGTACTTGACATTATTTTTTCAGTGTTATTTCTTTATATCATGTGTTTTTATTTATTACCTAGTCTCCATATGTTTATCAATTCTCTCATATCATATACAATATGTAACCTCTTTGATTTTTAATGAATAAGAAGGTACATTTTATTCCAAGGAAAAGAAAAGAGAAACAACTCAATAAATCAAAATAACTAATTTAAAGTTTATAGGTGCAATAAACTAAAGTTGGCATGAATGGATGGTAGTGGTCACCATCATAATAATATATATGAGGTGATTGTGGTGAGTGACAATGTGCATTATATATATGAGTTCTTACAAGAATACATGATGGTTTCATAAAGGCAATGTGTATTTTTGAAAACATGTGCATATCACATTTCTAAGAAACATGTCACATTGGTGGCATGTAATCCTAGATTTGGTGGGTGTTTTGATCCATGCTTACATGTGTCCTTATTAACACCGAGGCATTTAGACCCATGGTTCATATTTAGTTTTCCAACAAAAACCCTAGAGTACTGCCAAATATATCATCAACAAAGGTTGAGGAAGATCTCACCCGATATGCAGAGAAGATCACAGAGACCATAAGGTCTTCTGAAAGGGATAAAGGATAAACACAAGAAGATTCATCAAGATTGGTATCCATTCAACTTATATATTACATATTACTAGAGCTAACAAGTAAAATAATACAAACACACATTCAACTCATACATGATAGAAACATAATGGATGATAATTGTTGCATCTTTATTACTAGAGTCATTCCATCACAACGAAGGTACACATTTTGTAGAATAGATATATATGACATGCATATAAATTCATGTATTTTCTATATAAATCCTTCTAGTTACAAAATACTTCACAATGCGCCTTTCCTCAAAACTCAGGCACATAACAGACACATAAATATATTCAACAACATTACAATATTATAGCAGGCTCAGAGAAAGAAAAAAACTAAGGACTCAATGAATCTCTTCTCATCGATATATATCTATCCAACCAATGCCATTTATGATATTAGTGATTCCTTTTATAACTTTATCTACTAGGGAGCGTTGTCTCTTTGATAAACACAAGAAGATTCATCAAGATTGGTATCCATTCAACTTATATATTACATATTACTAGAGCTAACAAGTAAAATAATACAAACACACATTCAACTCATACATGATAGAAACATAATGGATGATAATTGTTGCATCTTTATTACTAGAGTCATTCCATCACAACGAAGGTACACATTTTGTAGAATAGATATATATGACATGCATATAAATTCATGTATTTTCTATATAAATCCTTCTAGTTACAAAATACTTCACAATGCGCCTTTCCTCAAAACTCAGGCACATAACAGACACATAAATATATTCAACAACATTACAATATTATAGCAGGCTCAGAGAAAGAAAAAAACTAAGGACTCAATGAATCTCTTCTCATCGATATATATCTATCCAACCAATGCCATTTATGATATTAGTGATTCCTTTTATAACTTTATCTACTAGGGAGCGTTGTCTCTTTCTTCTATGATCCACTCATTTTTATGAAAAAATTGTCTCGCATGCTTCTAGTGTCTTCCAACGCTCCATGTAGACTTTCTATATCAATGGAAATCTTAACTTCATAGAATATAGCTCATCCTATGGAAGTTCCATTTCCTCGTATGTTTTTTATAGTAATCATTCGGGGATATTTCCCAATGACTCATTTCTTGA
>CBVK0102148331.1:0-13898 GCA_900067695.1 Picea abies
CCTTAACAAACAAAAAAAAAAAATTGCACCTTTTGACAGAGTAGTTGTCCTTAACTAAGAGGGTTGTTACAGCCTATTAATAAACATTATTTACAAAAAAAAGAATTCTAGATTTCTTGGAACATATTATCTGAACATATGCATATTGTGCTTTGACAACTCTCATCAAGTGGATGTTTATAAGGATGTCAAGGAGAATGTATGACATTTCCCTCTTATCTTGACAAAAATATGAAACACTTTCTAAGTAGTCTTTTCCTTCTATATTATAATATAAGTGAAGCACCTACATTTATATTGATGTTGTGGTTATTCATATTATTAGAAATTTTAAATAAGTTTATCTCTGTGACTATCTATTATATGAAGAATAGACTCATATTTATGATAATAATTTTATATAAAAATAGCCTATTTATTAATGTTGAATTTCACAGTTTTTAAAACAAATTTGAAAGAATTAATATTTAAAAAATTATGAAAAAATAAAATAAAACATCACATTAACAAAGTTATAAGCAATAAAATTTACAATATAACTCTTATTGAGGAGAATAAATATAAGAATGTATTAGCGAGGAGAATATATTTAACAAATAATGAGTGCATAATCCTCAACTACATCAAATAGATTTCGAGTGATAAAATAGTCCCAAAATACTTCAAACATAAACCTCAAATACATGAAATATACTTCAACTTGTAATATGAAGTCCATCTTTTGTAATTCCCAACCCCACAACATCCTTGTAAGAGTTTCATGTATGTCATTACTAATTAATCCTAATAGTTTGATGTTAGATTTGAACAACAATTTTACAGTGAGCAATCCTTCATTACAGTGAGTATAATAATTCGAATGAATGAAGGAGATGGATGCGTGAAGGGTGGTGTTGGGGTGATAGCATGAATGAATGGATATCCCATTAGGATAGAATTGAGATATGTGCATTTAACAAACTTTAAAAAGGAATATTGTGAACATTTCACAAAAATGTAAGTTGTGTGAGTTACATTTTTTAATCATTATTTTAATATTATGTACATTTTACATAAATGTGAGTTGCATTCCTCAATCATTTGTTCACACCTTTTATTAATCACTATAATATCCTTGATTTCTAATAATTTGGAATCACTGAAAAAAGTGATCGTGGTTGAGTTAATGATTAGTGAAAAAAATGGTTTGCAATTTAACATGGATGAAATCAAGATATGTAGAGCTGATTTTGTAATTTTGGAAATAAATTGTGTATGGAGTTTTTCAAATGTCTAATGTTTCGAGTGGACACTCCACCCATCATCAAAAATTGTTGAAGCAATAAGTATGAAAAGAGTGTTGGGGTAGGAGGTATATAAAGGTAAAGATAATATGATCATTAGAGCAAAGGATAGACAAAACCATTATAAATTAGCCATTGTAGAAAACAAAAAAATTTATTTTGTTATTATTAATAAGGTAAAAATATATAATAAAAGGCTAAATTTTAAAGCAAAGAAAATAGTTAAACAATCATAATTATTAAATAATAATATAGTTAATCAATAATAATACAATTAATAATTATTATTAAATAATAATAGTGTCATTATTAACTATATTATTATTAATTATTATTAACAATATTACTATTTAATGCCGTGGCTATGTCTATCCTTTTCCTTAATGGTCATATTATCTTCACCTTTATATACCCCTTACCCCATCACTCATTTCATATGTATTTCTTCAATGGTCCTTGATGATGGGTGGAGTGTCCACTTGAAACATTGGATGTTTCAAAAACTCCATACACAGCTTATTTCCAAAATTACAAAATCAGCATTATGAAGAACTATGAAAATATACATGCTTTAATAAAAGATAGATAGATTCAATGTGTGATTTAAGAAGAATGATTTACTATCAAAAAAAAATTGAGAGGTGTCAAAAAAAAAATTGAGAGGTGAGATGGCTTACATATATGAAAAGACACAAAGCATAATACTTTGAACATATATAATTGAATCATTTTCTATGTATCTCCTTCATTATTCTAAAAATATTAGGAATAGAGAACTTCCTCTTCCCCCAGATCAACACAGAACTTGTTTTTTCTTGATATGGTAATTGTCTCTTGGATACAAAACTTATTTCTTATTCTTTTTAGAATGCAGAAGTTCACATGACGCACATGGATTGCCAAAGCCACAAAAAGTATTGAAGAGGGCATATGCTTTGTTAGAAAAAAAAAATACTTCTTCTTCCTCTACCAATGCAAAAGTTAAGTGGAAGCATATGCACTAGCATATATATACCAAATAAATCCAAGGTATCAAGGAGGACAAATGTTTAATTAGGAAAAAGAACAAGGTCTTCCTCAAGTTATTTTTCCCTAATTAATCACTTGTTGTTCCTTAATATTTTTTGCAAATGGTATTCATAATAAGGAACAACATGGACAATATCAAGGGGGAACAAAATCTTTTGTCGAAGCATCGCACCAACTTGAACTAGGTAATGTATATTTTTAGTTGTATGTCTAGTGACACATATATTTGTTTCAATGCTCTATTCTTACAATAATAGGGACGTTGGTATCGCCAAATTAGATATCACCACAATTGTATAAATGTTTTGTTTGTTCCCTTGTTTTCAACAAAAAATTATTGTTTTCAATGTAGGTTCAAGGGGGAAGGTTGAAGTTGTAAAGAAACAACTCTCAAGTGTGAAAATCACTCTTTCTATAATTGAGATTATTGTTGCATACCTCTTTGAAATTCTATCTTCGACAAGCCAACCATTCATTTTTTGCAATGGATGTAAGACAAGATTCAATGAAGTACATATTGATGTTAAGATTGGATATATCATTCTTGAATTCATTGAATATAGGTCATGTACTACACATTTTGAAGAAATTTATGGACAACATCTTCCAATTGTAGTAATATTTATATCCCTACATCCTGCGAGGGTTTAATCTGTAAAGAAGCACCTCTTAAGTATACAGTGTTATATTTTGGGGTGACTACAAAAGTGTTTTTACCTTTCTAAGAGAGCACCATGTCTCCTATCCCCTCGGTGATGTTTCATGGACATATGGATGACGTAGTTTGGGTGGATGCTTGACATTCATTAAAGAATTGGCATGGTTCCCTTACCTAGGAGTTTGTTACCTTGATAGGAATGTTGATGAAGCCATTGGATGCACATAATGGTGGATTTGGTTGCTTGATCAAGGGAAGTACCTACCTAGGAGGAGGATCATTGGGAACTTAGAGGATGGCAGCTAGTCATTGGAGATTGTGACCATATGATACACACCATGGAGGTTAGACACTTGACTTGAGGATGCTTGAGTTAAGGATAATATTTCTTGAAGGTTAGTGATGGACCTAAACACATATGTTGAGGATGAGAATTAGAGCTTTGTGCCCGGATTAGCATACATGGGAGTAGCATCAGTAACATGTGAGGGCATGTGGCACATAGATAGAGGAGGTGTGTCTTTCATGAAGACACATGGATAGTGAACCACAATGGAAGAGGACACATTGGACTAACATTTTGTTGAAGAGCGCACCATTATGGAGGAAGGTGTTGAGCCCAAGATAATGACTTGGAGGGTAGTCCAGTTCAAGGGTTGGATATACCCTAGTTTGACATATGTGCATCCTTGTATTATAGAGAACTCCATGTGTGGATGATTTGTTGGTTACTTGTATGGACACATGCATTTATTTTGTGTTATCCTTCCTCTCCTACTTGTGCATATAAGGGAGGAGAGAGTTATTGTATTCATTCATAAACATTATACTCTTCTTTTCATTTATATTGGAGACGTTACGGTTCATGAGGGAACTTTAGCGGCTAGAATTTAGGTTTTATGAAAAAATCCTAGGAGAAGATAAGGTGAGAGATAGACTTCTTGGATTCCTTAAGAGATTGCTCATGTATGATGCTAGGGTTTTATATTGTGACAACTATGGTTTGTGTTATACATGCAAACCCTAAAGAAGAACATGGATTTGAAGATGATAATGGTTCTTATGGCTCTCATTGTAGCACTGGGGTTTCTACCATAGTAGAAGACATGGAGAATGGAGCTAATGTCTTGACTGATTTTGGAGCCTTGCTCTTTTGGGATGCAATTCTATGGAAAGATCATGGATTTCTTGCAGTCTTGGTTATCCAAGGAGGTATTTGTGCTTTTGATGATGCAAGAGTGGAATACATGGGGTTTGAGGACTCGAGACCCTAGAAAGGGCATGTAGATTTAGTGTCTAACACCAGAGGTGTCTTGCTATCTCCTTGTGTGATGCAACATGGCTAGGGTTTGCAAACCATAAATAATACAGTCATGCCAGTGTGGAGAGTTTGTGTGATACAAGCTTGTTGTTGAAGCTAAGGAGGAATTTTATGTTTTGATTCTTGTCGGTTGGAGATATTTGGTGGTAGGTAGGGTTTTCATTGTTTTCCCTAGATAGGGTTTTTTGAGAGCTTGAACATTGTTCCAACTTTATAATAAATCTATGGTATGTAAATGTTCTTCATGTGTGTGTGAAGTTTATGGTTGTCAAATACTTGTGTAATTACATATTCGATTTCCAACTATCATCGGCTTCATAATTTGGTAATTCCATGCACTTGCATGTCTTGATGATTTGACATAACTTAAGGTTGAAATTGTTAAGAGAATTGACAAAAATCATGAAGATAATAGAGAATATTTACTACTATAAATTATGTTGTAATAAAGTAAAGTTTAGATCTAGTTTATGCTTGGAAACGTGTGCCCTAAGGGATAAATATTTTTAGCATATGTTTGGTATCCTCACTCTTAAATTGCCTAATAGATTGGGGTTGAAATGAATTAAAATATTATTGTTTGTTTGTTGTTGTAATTTGTATTTCATATCAGCCCTAAAATTGAATATTCATAGGGTTTGGATAGGGAAAACTTTGGTTATGAGATTAAATTTCATAATTGCATTAAAAGTCAAAATTCCAAAATTTATACATGCAATCACTCTTTCAAATATTGAAATTACCATTGCAGTCCTCTCCAAAATTTCACTCTTTCAAATATTGAAATTATCATTGCATGCCTCTCCAAAATTCTTTGAGATATTAGAAGGTCACTAGAAAACATCATGGTTTATATACTAAACTTGTATGGTCTATTGCTCCATTTTGAGATACTATATGACATCACTAGATTTGTGATAACTTGTGGGTATCATCGTGTAGTTGGCATGTGGGTTCAATTCCATGGGAAAATCAAAAATCTCTTATTAGTTTACTTCATTTTTTGTTGTCTTGTTAATCCAAATTTTAGTGTGAATGGGAGTAAATGCTAGAAGAATATACACCATTTTAGTGGACCCTCTCATGTTATTAATATATCTAGGTGGGAGATATTGAAAGTTTACTTTAATGGTGTTGGGATAAAATGTGAATGCATCAAAACCTATTTGAGATTTCATCGTATGGAACTCAACTTTTAGATGTAAAATTCATACAAATAGAGCTTATCATAATTGAAATGTTTCGATCCTCAAAATTAATTATGTAATAAATTTTTAAAATATATATTTGAGAAGAAAAAAAAAATTGTTAGCAATTGCTAAGCACATCCCATTTTCATCCTTATTTGTTTGAACGCATTTAATTTTCATTTGTCAACTAAAACATTCGAGTCAATTTGTTCATTTCCTCAAAATTAATTATGTAATAGATTTTTAAAAAACATATTTGATAAGAATAAATTTATGTTAGCACTTGTTTAAACACATTCAATTTTCATATTCATTTGTTTGAACACATTTCATTTTCATTTGTCCACTAACACATTCCAATCAATTTGTTCATTCATATGAGTTTTTTCTATTTATCTTATTGTTTCATGGCTCATTGTTTCTATAACTAACATCATATTTTAAATATGATTGTACGACCCAAGAATATTTAAAGGTTGTCTAAAACTTTTCAAGATATAACTTTGTGTCTTTTACATGTGCAGTTGGAGGCTAGTTTTCATTATTACTTTTTGTTTTGCATATATTTCAAACTCAATTTCTCTTCAATACGTTGCTAAAGAGGGAATAATTCTTTCATCTTTTGGCCCTAGACTCACAATGTTCTATTGATACATATAATGTTCATTTTTAATGAAATTGTTCATAATGGTTATAAAACCTAATAATGCTTTTGTTGATACATATAATGTTATTTTTTTATGAAACTATTCATAATGTTTCTAAAACCTAATCCTAATATTTTGAGACATTTTTTCAATGGATCCAAATCCTTTTCCATTGTAAAAATCCATAGGCATAGTTAAAAAAAAAATTAACGTATTCATGGTGGGTTTAAAAAACTTGCCTCAAACAATGCTAATGAAGGTGGCCCATTGCTTGTGTTATTGTTAACATAGCTCAAGGCGATGGAAGGAGACAATATGTTGATTTTTGCAACTAAGCTATAAGGGTCCTCATTTACTACCCTACCATTGAACCTCATCAAAGGCCATGGAATAAAATTAGCTTTAGGAAACTATGAAATTCCTCAGACCTCCAATGCAATCCGCATTCATGGAGGGTGTAAGCATGAAAAAATTATGAAAATGACTCCCCATATAGATGGTTGAACCTACTCAAATGCAATGGACAAAAATCGATGTTGAAAAACCCTGAAATTCCTCAAATCTCCAATTTGGCTTAGGCAGTGTGTAATGGTGAAAAAATCATGCATATGGAAACAAGGGTTGATCAAGTGGTGAATAAACGGACCTTGCTCAAGTAAGTTTCCAAATTAACCCTAATGTTGGTATAATGCTCCATTTGCATAATACAAGTTGTATGCAATAATATAGTAATAATATATGTATTATAATAGTACAAATTGTATATGTGTAATAATTTTAATATATTTATGGATCATGGGTAACGTGTTCAAGGTTAGTTGGTAATGAATTCACTCTTAATGGGATTGAGGTTCTAGGTTTTTGGATCAAGGGTATGGGGTTTGGATTTAGTATGTAAGGGGTTCAAGTTAGTACGTAAGTGGGTAGTAAACAATCTCATAATTTGATCTTAGGTTAAGAGGATTGATCCTCTTAATCTGAGTGTACATACATTTCCATCTTTTTTTGTCAATACCATGCACTTGGCCTTAATCATCTCGGTTGTGATACCTAACTTCTTCTCTAATGATATTGGCATGGAACAATGCAATAAGAATCATGCTTTGTTGTGTTGGTCGTCAACCTTGGATCAAAGTAATGATTAACAGGAACTATGGGGATCATTAATATCTCATTTTCATAGGTGAAATTCTTGGATTTATGAAAGACAACTCAATGCAAAAACATTTTCCAAGGAGGTTTTCATTAATAAATAATGAATTTTGGGGCTCAAAGATGATCAGATATCGTTCCAGTGTCAACCATAAACAATACTAACTAAGGATCGATGGATATTTCTCTAAGGACTCTAGTATAAACTTTTGGGAAATCAGAGTGTTTGGGTTGTGGTGGAAATATGGTTGCAACACTAAAACTTAAAGCATGTTCAAAAATAAGTTCAATGTAGAGGGTAAAGTGGAGAAGTACAAATCTTTCTTAATTCATGAAAGGAAACCACTAATAATGGAGCATGTGGCGTTGATTTGACTCAACACAATAAAATTTACCAAGTCCAAACATAGTAAGGATTGACAGATTGAGAGCTCTTTCTTCAGATCCAATACCTATTGGCATAGCCCCATTTGCATAAGGATCAAGAGATATTGGGTCTTATATTATAATGTCATGGACCAATCCCAACAACCAATGTGGGACGAGAGGCCAAAAGGATACAAGGAAATAAGATATTATTATTGTAGAAACAATGTTGTGATGACACATTAACATAGGTGTATTAGAGTCTTTTATATTGGGGCTTATATTTTTTCGTGGACCAATCCCAACAACCAATGCATAATAGGAGGGAAGAAGATGAGTATATGGGTTGTACATAAGTGGTATTGGTAGTGTTATCTTCTTATCAAACTTTTTTACTTACTTTCCATGTATATACATCAATACATTTTCGTCGCTAATCCCAATGTTAACTCTCGTATACATAGCACTAAAAATTACACTACTTGTAAAACATGCTCAAGAGGCTTTTCCAACCAACGATTAGTATTGAAATTTAGTATATAATGATACTTCATAAAAAATCGATGCCTTTTTCCAATTAGTGGAAGACTTGTCTCCTCTTAATCACAATAATGTATAGGAGGATATTGAGAGGGTGTTTTTAAGAGAGTGATTTTTTGATTGTTACAAAATTATCAGTGAATAGATAAGACAATTACTAGTATGTGAAAATTAAGGGCTTCACAACCACAAGTAACCAAACAGAAGTCCACAAAAAATATGTTGAAACCCTTTATGTATGTTTACCTCTTTTTCTTGGATTTGGACATGTACTAGAAACAAAGCATGATTTTCAAGTGGTTTTTGAAGGACACGATTGGTGTCCTGGTCATTCCATCACATCATGGGAAAGGATTTTAAAATATATGTATGTATTATACAATTTAATCCTCAATTATTGAGTTGGCATTCACCATTCCCTTATTTGGCCTTTAAATATTAACATGATTCAATTTTTAATTTGTTCTTTGCATATGATTTACAGCCTTTAATCCTTTTAATAAATTTGTTGATAATGTTAAACAGTCTTGCAAAATATTATAGGTATATTGAAGATTATAATCTTTTGGGGGACCAATTCCAAAAAAACATATGGGACAATATGAAAGAATAAGAGGTAATGAGATTGTATAATCATAACAACAATCCTAGAATACAACATAAGGACATCAAATAACACACTCACACACACACACATATAATATTATCAAAACATATATATTGTATAACACTCGTTATAGACTAATCCCAATAACCAATGCAATACATGGGGGAAGGGTAGAAAGGTTAATCCTCAAGTTTTTGATCCCTATGTCTAGCATGGATCCATATTAACTCTAGATATATCTAGCACCGAGAGGGATCAAATCTTTGAGGTGAAAAGGATTTGATCCCTCTCGGTGCTAGATAGATCCAAAGTTAAGATGGATTTAGGATGGTTCCATTGGAAAACGACCGAGTCAAAAGTTTATATCATCATCATTATGTATATTCATTGCTTTA
The DNA here is from genome assembly GCA_900067695.1 of Picea abies. Classification (NCBI taxonomy): domain Eukaryota; kingdom Viridiplantae; phylum Streptophyta; class Pinopsida; order Pinales; family Pinaceae; genus Picea; species Picea abies. The sequence goes on from CBVK0102148331.1 coordinate 9,189, forward strand.
GATGAATTTTAATCCTTTGAAATTTACCAATTATTATTTATAACTTAGATAGTACTATCAAGAAGTCCACTTCAAAACTTACATAAGGAATAAGATGAATAGTAATAAACTAACAATGTTCAATGATGAAGAAGGTTAATAGTAAGAAAGAAACATAATGCATATAATAAATAATACATATATTTAAACATAATGATGAATCTAAATATATCTTCTTCAACTTTCCTCAAATCTACTCATGTTATCTTTCTCGTCTTTTCATATCAATCATATGAGAAAGGAGGTTGAAATCAAAGGCCATTCAAACATTTAAATCAAGATATTGAGTAAATATCATACCATACCTTTCTTACATCATAATATTACTAGTAGCTTCCCCCAACGTCATTCTTGTGACTTGTGGATAGTTCTAATAAATAATACATAAATTTCATAGTGATCAATCACAATCTATCTTCTTCAGCTTTCCTCAAATCCACACATAATATTTTTCTCATCTTTTCATACCAATCATATGAGAAAGGAGGTTGAAATAAAAGTTCATTCAAACATTTAAATATAATGTATTGAGTAAATATGATGCCATGCCTTTCTTGCTTCCCAATATTAACAGTAGCTTCCTTCAACATCAATCTTGTGACTTATGGATAGTTAACCCCAAAGGAAGTTTCAGTGGAATTTATTTCTTATTACCTCTTTCAATAGGTGTAATAGGAACATTGTAAGAGAATGATTCATCCCATGGAATGATATGGATTGGATAATTATATTATTTTCATCTATCTCAGTACTTTCTAGGTGGAAAAAATGGAGGAATCAGCTTGTAGGGCCATTTTGGCAACTAGTCCAAATTTGGCAATTTAGATCCAAAAAATCGTCTGAAATCTTCCAGATCCATTTTGAGCTATAAAATGACACTTTTTTATGGTAAAAACCTTCATTTATGGAAATATTTCATATTATACACACCGATCCCTTTCCAATGGTGCAATAATCTTCTCAATCGAAATTCGTATGTGAAAATTATGCCTCCCGCAAGATGACCTACCGTATTGATCACCATGGTGAGAGTGGATTTTATAGAACACTCTAGAAGTTTCAAAACTGATCACTAATTGAGGGTTGAGGAACTCAATACCCCAACCCTATATTTCCATCTTAAACATCGGGCCACTAGGAGGAGAAGGGGTTCTATTCTATGTTATTGTATTCTCTTCCATAGCAAAGAAAAACAATTAGGAGTGGGAAATTATAGAGCATAACAAAGGGGATTAATGTTTTGTAGCATCCTAATAGGCCATAGGTCTCAGGTAAATCCACAGTGAGTGCCTTCTCCTTTGTACTTTCATTATTTCCATATCATAGAAAATAGAGCAAAGCAACCTCACCTTCTAGATGGGTTTTCTCCCGTAAGGGTTTCCCATAGCAAAAAATTGTGTTATTTTGTGGATGGTGTGTGATTGTATTTTGTTGTTCTCTATTTTTCGCATTTTATATATTTCATGCATAAGTAGAAAATCAGTAACTAAATATTTTGGAATCTAAAGGAATTTAACCTTCAAAGGTAGATTTCAGTTTTATTTATTAGAGATGTTGTGACAAACTATTCCAGTGGAATATCCACGATAGTTTACAGATAATATTGGTATCAGAGAAGGTTTTCTTGGGGAATTTGTGGAAAGTTGTGGGGATCCATAAAATGGCTTAAGAAGAAAATTGTAGAACCCTAGCCATGGAAAATGAGTATGTTCATAACAACCCTTGATATCTAGAAGAATATAGATATTTGAGAGGGGGAAGCACAGGTTTTCGATATCAACCACAATATAAACCTCCTCATGGTGGATCTAGAAAGAAATCTCAGACCATTCAGAGATTATGGAGGATCTAACTCAGAGATAATATCAGAGGTGAAATCGGGAGATCAAGAAGACCTAAGAAAGGAGTCATAGAAAGAACCCAAGAAACAACAACCAAGTTTGAGTGTAATTAACCCTTCATAGTCCCTATTCAAGATGGAAGTGAAAGTGGACATAAAGCCATACCAAGTTGATATCGATGCATTAAAATTGAATCATTGGTTGCAACAACTAGAAATTTACTTTAGCGTTCACCATATAGATGAAGAGAAGAATATTTCATTTGCTAGATTGAATTTAGAGGGTCATTATTTAAATTGGTGGGAAAGAAATATGGAAACACTTATTCTAGAGGGTGATCCACTAGTAACTAGGTGGGAGGACTTCAAAACCCTCATCAAGTCCCAATTATATCATGTTGGGTATGTAGTGTTGATTTTTAGTAGCATCAGATAGGTACTTCCAGGTCAGTTTGTGTATAACACATGGGATTCATCCTTGATACCTCTCAATACTTGTGAGATTCACTTTAACTAAGTGATTAATAAAGTGGATGTATTTTGTAATTAATGTGAGTTTAATTTAATTAAAATCCTAAGTATTTTGCATTAGTGCTTTCGGGGAAAATCTCCTACAGTAGTGGGATTACTACAGCGTACCAATGACCATATAAAAAGTACATTCCATATAGAATACCAAACTAAGATATAATAATTGAATTTCAAAGAAATAACTAACTATTGGAAGAAAGAACAAAATCAACTCAACAGCATCCTAATGTTTGGTGTTGTTCCCGATAGGCAGAGTCCTTTCACTCCTTCCCAATTGTCTCTCTGTGAATTTCAAGAACCTTGAACAAGTATATATATACAGAGAGGTAGTTATAATAATAACTACATGTTAGTTCTATGAAAAAATAAGGGAAAAGATTGAAGTAATTAGTAATCTATTGAAATGTATATAAAAGCATTGCAAATATGAACAATAATAACATAATACACTTAGAAGGAATGAGTTTTATGTATTATTAATGAACAACAACAAGGTAGTTACATCATTTACCTTTCTGATGGAGTGTTTCCCTGTCGAAAGAGATCCTAGATTACCCCACCCTGACTCCTGCTATAAGGATGGTCCTGACACTAAAGTCAGCACAGGCCCAAAGAGATTATAAAGGGAAACTCTTGGCAAGATAGGTTGGTGATCATAAGGAAACTAGAAACAAGGGTTTCTAGGTCAAGAAACCAGTAGAAATAGCGATATAATGGGCTTATAGACTCAGTGAGAATATCCTAATAAGTGTTTAATTGAATGTGCAAAGTATCATTACGTTTCTCCATGAGGCAAATGATCCTTTTGTTGGACAATTGGTTTTCATTTATGTCAACAAGTAGTGGTTTTCATTGATGTCAACAGATGTGATGGGTGTATTTGGAGAAGTCTCCAAAGTGGTCCCCTTATGGCATATCTCTAAGCATGGCCCTCACGATAATACGCTTTGAAGAATTTTACAAGAAGACCCAGAGGTGTGGTTATGGAACCTGAAGTTAATTGTGTAAAACGGTCATGAAGGATGGTGTGAATGAAACTAACTCACTCATGGATGGATATTCCTTGTCGTGTTGTTTTCAATGATAGGTGGCACGCCACGTGGTTCCTCGCAGTTGAGGAATTATGAGGTCATGAAGATGGAATCCTCGAAGATTGGTTATGGAGCCCCTAAACAGTTGCAAGTCTTGGTCAAAGGGTAAAGTGGTTGTAACAATAAATCCTTAAAGTAAGGAAAGAAGTTAGCTTGAAAAACTATAAATACACCACAAGAAGTCTTTCAAAAATACACACACAAGTTCAATGATTATCTATCTTTCAAGTGTTTTTGGTAAATATTTTCGTAGTATATCTGAGATGGTGAAGTCTAAAGAAGAATAGTCTGAGGTAGCAAAGGAAAGTTGAAGACAAGCTAACTTTCTGAGGTCATTTGTGAGTTACAGTGAAGGAAGGTGTGGACATCCATGAGTTACAGTGAAGGAAGGAATGGATATCCGCGAGTTACAGTGAAGGAAGGCACGTACATCTATGAGTTACAGTGAGGACAGGTTGCAGATCTATGAAAATCCCTTGAAGAAGAAACCATCTCTTTTTTGTTGAAGATGATTTGCACAGGTTGGTCTATAGATCTGTGGCGATATGCTTCAGATCATCTTCATGAATAAAGGTAGATCTTGTATATGTTTGGTTGAGGCTTGTATCATGGATGGTGTGGCACATGTTTGAGGCATGTCTTGGAGGCTCTTTTGGTATATGGTTGCATATGGTTGAGGTCCATGGTTTGGTGTCATTGATACATGCCTGAGACATATCCTTGGTACATTGTGTATGTTTGTTATGGTTCATTGTTAGAAGAAAATATTTGTGATACTGGCTTGAGACACATTCTTTTATATCATTGATGATATGGTACATGATTAGTTACTCATCATTGATGTTATGGTATCTACATTTGGCATAACTTATGGTACATGATTGATGCATGGTATGGTACACCTTTGGTATAGCACATGTTGATGATCAGTTACAGGATTGATGGTATAGTAACAATGACAGGTTGATGATCAATTACAGGTTAATGTAATGGTGACAAACTGTATGACATGTTGATTATAGGTTTATTATAAAAGACAATGATAGTATTAGTGGTAGTGACATTTTGGTCTACATTTATATTTCAGGGCGGCAGGATGGGGCGAGGAAAGGGGGTCATAGCCTCCTTTTGGTTAGTGTCTGAGAACAAAGGGAGTTGGAGATTCCTTCAGGTTGGAGCCTAAGAATCAGGGGGTTGTAGCCTCCTTCT
>CBVK0102148407.1:0-11933 GCA_900067695.1 Picea abies
GGGCTCAATGGTTACCACTAGTTGAATGGTGGTACAACACTTCTTACCATTCACCTACCCACATGAATCCATTTGAAGTGGTGTATGGACAAAATCCACATTCAATTCTCTCATACATGTCATGTGTCTCGAAGGTCCAAGTGGTTGACCAAATGATTACAGTTCGAGAGGCTATTCTTTGTACCCTCAAAGAGAATTTGGTCATGGCCCAAAATCGCATGAAGCAACCAGAAGATCAAGGTCACTCTGAATGTCAATTTGCAGAAGGAGATTGGGTGTTTCTTCGACTTCAACCTTATAATAAAAATTACCTCAAGTCTGATCATTGTCAGAAACTGGTGCCCAAATATTATGGTCCTTATACCATTCTCAAGTGTGTGGGACATGTGGCCTATCATTTATATTTTCCCAATCATTCTAAGCTCCATATTGTTTTTCATGTTTCCTTCTTAAAGAAGGTGATTGGAACTAAGTGCCAAACTCAAACTAACCTTCCCAAGTTGGACGAGGAAGGATCCATTTGGCTACAACTAGAAGCATTTTTGGACCAACGTGAGCATCGTCTGCATTAGCGTATCATCAAGGAAGTGTTAGTCCAGTGGAAATATACAACTCCAACACATGCCACTTGGGAACCAACTACCATTCTGTAGCAATTTATTCATCTCAAGCCTTGAGGACAAGGTTGTTTTTAAGGGGGAGGACATGTTAAGGACCTAACCGCTCATGTAGCTAGAATAATATATTTCCATGTAATAAAGGTCAATATTAATAAGGCCTATAAATAAGGAAGAATAAGTCAAATGTAAGAATACCTAATAGAATCTTCCACTTCTAGATGGATCTTCCTCTAGATTGTTCTTTTGGATGGACATATTTAGTATACATAGGAGTAGAGGGTATGAGAAGTTTTGTCTTGGATGTTATTGTAATAGATATATGTTATGCTCTAGGTTGCCCCCTTGAAGAGGAAAGTGAACATTGCTCTCAGTAATCAAATTTTTCTTTCTAGTGTTATTCTGGTATTATTGTGGTATAGTTATGGTTATATCATTGTTTATCTCCCATATATGGATAATTATTTATGTTTTGTATATTATTTTATATTTGGAATATAGCATCTGCTCACAGGAAATCATAGCCCCACTTGTTCTAGTCAATCAGTGTGGCCCTCAACTATGTCATCTCCTACAAAACAAAAAATAATCACAGTCAAGTCAGTTTTTGCAAGATTCATCCACAAGCATGGCTTTGCCAACCACAACTACACATTTTGCGTGATTGTTCAACTAATAGTCGTGCAAATTACTTGCATGATTATTCACTAAACAAACATGTAGGTTTCATGGCTATTTAGAGATAGTCACATAAACCTTGCTGATGGTTGTCCCTTGGAAATATGTGAATTTTACATTGATTTCCACCAATCCCCTGCACAGTTTGTGTGTCTATTCAAATTATAGCCATGCAAAACATCTACTTGACTATTCTAGGAACATATGCACCATTTGTAGGTACCCATTGAATAGTCACGCAATTGATATGTGGTTATTCCTTATACACCTATGAAATAGATATAAAGGAACTCAAAAGGGGTCGTATGGGCCTTAGATCATCTACAAAACTATAAATTGCAAGTGTGAAATTGAAAGGGAGGTCAAGGCCTCTTACCTGTCTCTTAGAGAATGGAAATTCTCTCATAGGTGCACGCACAATAGTATATAGAATTTAGTAGGCTCAACACACTCACTTCCAACTCACAAAGTACAAATGTGGTGTCCTTGTGGGCCCCATAACCTTTTATGTGGCCCATTCACAAGGTTCCCAAAGGCCATGTGAGAGCTCAGAATCTCTATTTTCAACATGATTTCCATCATTGGAATCATGGCATCACTACTTCTAGCAATGTATGATCCATTCCTTTCACCAAAATTTCATCCCAGTGCCATTTTTCCCACCAAAGTTCAACAAATAGGTACTTTATCTCAATAACTATGTTTTTTTGTTTTTTGCACCATCATATTTCTTATCATGAGTACTTTAACATTGGGTATTTGATTTCATATGTGTAGGTATTCAATTCGAGGCATTATTTTAGCCTCCTCATTTTATGTAGTAGGGCCCTTAGCCCTACCCTTTCAAGTATACTTATTCAAGTTGGCATGTTAGTAATCCCTCTAAGGTCATTACATATTTTAGTATCACTCCCAACAAGTATGCATTTAGTGTTTTATTTTTCTAGCTTCGCATGCAACTTCACCCAATTCCACATGCATTCAATTGTTTCTATATTGATAACACTCCACCTTCAACAATTTCCTTAGTTTTAAGATCCCTTGCATTATCAACACCCATGATATTTTTTCTCATAGATAAGGATTCTATATAGTCTACATTTCAGTGAATGAGACTCATACTTATTTCTCATCATAATGTTGACCCCTTCCCTTGGATTCCTAGTAGTTCACACTTTTTATGGATGGTTATGTTGAATGTGCTAACACATTTTTATTGTCCTCTTGTCTCCCCCAATATCAATATACCATATATATATTCCAATTCATCATTCATCTACCCCCACAAAGTACCAACTAAGGGGCCACTTCCCCCCATTCACTCTTACTACTCTTGCCTCACAAGGCCAAGTTATTTGATCACATGACTGGGGCACCTACATACAAGTTTGTAAATTAGCCAAAAAAATCACATTATTTCATTCATTAGCAATTATAAAAATAACATTATTTATGATGGAAACAACAACACTCATATACCATCGCAACCAATGGAGTCTCTTCCAAACCCGGTGGTATTCCTATTCACCCTTGGTCAAAGAATTCACATTGAGTCACATGTTCTTGAATAATAGTAGTTCTTTGTAGCACCTCACATATCCCAATATACATCACTATGATTCCCAAATTTTCCTTCATTATCTATCTACCCATTCACCCTTAGTTCCAATTTGTCATACACTTAGCATATTTGATCTTCCCCTTGACATAATATCATCTCTTGTCTAGTTGTTTTTTCACTACCTCCATCATCATTCATCATTTTTTTCTCCAACCAAGGGAAGTCTTAAGTTTCATCCCCATTGACAACCTCATCCATCATTATCAAATTCTTCCCTCATTACAATTCAGTATCTAGTTTACCCTCAATTGATTTCAATGGAACCCCCTATCCTTTCTAGTCATGCCTGCATTCTTGTCGACACCAGATCACTTTTCCAGTAATGTTGTTGTATATTGGTTTCCATTACCATTAATAATCATGAAAACTATATGGGACAAATAAAGTCATCATTTCTCTTTTATTCCATTGGGCCCCCTTATCTTTGACATCATCTCATTTTCACATCAAGATGGATCCTACATCGTGACAATTGCAATTTCTAGTTATAGTTGAAGACCCATGGTATTTATAGGCTATTAATTCCCTCAAGCTTAAGCACTTGCTATAATTTATCCCTATAGGTTCTAGGGATGCCTCTCATCAGAGTAGTTATTTAATTTTACTAATTACCCCAAGGGTGATGTAGATTTGTACTTCATAAATTCCCTAGCTACAACATCATTAGTGATATTCTAGAAATCTTCTCATGATTAGACAACAACCACTAGCATATTTCCTACTATTTTAATGCATTTTTATAATTTCACTAGCATATTTCCTACTACACTTTTGTGGCATGCCTTCACTGACACTCATGTGACTTGCACGTAATTTCCTTCAAGACCTGTGCAAGTATGCTCACACACTTGGATCTAACTTGCTTAGTGTAATTAAGAAACTTGGTCTAGCTCAAGGACATATAGGATATTATATGGGACAAATTTGAGCTCATGAGGAGTATGTTGGCCTCCCAAGGGTCTCCATCAAAGAATTGGATCCACAATTCAAACAAGATGCATTCACAGTGAAACCAGTTTTCACTGAGCTTGGAATTTCTCCTAAAAATAAGACCCATGGACATTATGCAAAGAGAGAAAAAAATATATGCAAAGTTATGCTATAGGAATGGCATTGGAGACCATATTCTCTTGATTTATTATCTCAACAATTACTCTCATACTTGTTTGAAGTTATTACATTGAAGGAGTGCATATATTTTTCTTTATGAACATCATTGTGAGAGAGAATCCATCAAATAAGCAAAAGGACCCTCCCAAGGAAAGATTTGGAGCACACTTGCATCCAACCATTCTCCCCTAGTGAAAATCTTCATGTTCAAATCCCATCCATTGGTAAATACATGAGTATTGTTGTTTCCCTCAATTTCATTTTTTAATTTTCATGGTTATAGCTTAGTTTATTATTTTTCTTTTGTATCTCATGCATGTTTCTTCATTCCATGTCCATTGATATGATTCTCATGTAATTGGTTTTCTAAACTAACAATTTGTTCTATAGTGTAGTAGCCTATGTATAGCAAGGAAGGTTTTTCTCATCCTTGTGACAAAACCAACCAAGTAGACTAGACCACAACATGACAATCTAGACTAGAGATGATGTATATACCATTAAGATTCTTTCACCCAAACAAGACAATTCCAAGAATTGCAGTGTTTGTAATTCTTTAGTGGTCTAAAAATTGTTACTCAAATTGTTCATGAAAAACATCACCATGCAGACTAATGATATTTAAATGAATGGAATCACATTGTGAACTCAAATGCCACCACAACAACCAAAAAATATGGTAGTTTAGTATATACATCATTGTGTGCAGTCTATTATGGTGTATTTATGACATACACCTATTGAATGGTACAATGCAATGCAGTGTATATGATATTATTTATGCACCACTGTAAGCCATGAAAATGATCCTTATCTTAGGATCATTACGAATCTCCATATCCCTAGTGTTGGAATTATTGTCACTGATGTCAAAGAATTAAAATGATGCCATTAATGTCATATTATGAAATTACAATACACACAACACTTGCAAGATATATATATATATATATATATATATATATATATATATATATTATATATATAGGTCTACAAGTATATTAAAAAATGGGTGCATGTGAAAAAGTAAAATGTGAAATGGTGGTTTCAAACCCATGGATTTGGGGCATTTTCCCATGGTATTTAGGGTACTTTCCCATGGTATTGGGAACTAATTATTTAATCAAGGGACATGTCCCTTCATGAAGGGTTATGAAAAAGTATAAAAACATAAAGAATTGAGAGAAAGTTTGTATATGAAAAATGGATTAGCAAAGATTGAATTGCAAAATCAATTTCAAGTTATCTTAGCATTTTCATGATAAAAAAAAATTCTAGGATATTTCAGACCCTGCAATTTGGAAAAGACGTTTTGACTTGTTACTATTCATGCATGACTTGAATTTTTAGGTGGTTCCCATCATTTGTTAGTACAAAATTTTATTGGTAAAGGATAATAAAATGTGTGTTTAGGAAAAACACTAGTATGATAGTGAGTAATGTTAGCAAAACTTATTAAACTTGCAAAATAATCATTGTAGGTTTACATGTTATATTTATTGAATGATAACTTTAATTTTTTTTTAAATGGCAAGAGGATGCACAAGTTTCACATTCTTTATGTTGCCTCAATGCACAAAATATGGTTTACATGGTAACTTTGGTACTATATGGCATGATATATGTTCACATGTTGATAAATAATTAGTTATCTTATCTATGCTTTCCTTTTTTTATTTTATATGGTTTCCCCTTCTTATTTTAAAGATCTATAGTTGTAATTTATAAAGTTCAACTATGTGGCCTATATAATATTTTATTTCTCACAATTAAGAAGTCTTTAGGTAAAAATATCAGAAAAATTTATGAGGATGCATATGTTGGGCCCTTCATTTTTTGGATATGGAATCGTGTTGATTGTGCATGAGTTACACAAGCTTTAGAAGAAGTTGGAAAACAAAGCAAGAAAGAGCAATGGAAATAAGTTGTGAAAGGCAGCGCAACGCCAGCTAAGAAACAAATGGGTTCAATAGAACAAGGAAGCATGCAAGCCGAGATGAAAGACATAAACTAGCTATATATAGGGATGAAAATGATTGTAAAATGGTTGGTTGGTTGGTTGTGTATAGCTTGGTTAGTTAGCTAGTGATTCAGCTAGATTTTGATTAAGCTCAGTCCGATATTTCCCTCTTGGTGAGGTTGTTGTTAGTCGATTCAAGTCAAGTCCCGAGTTTGTAATGTAACCAACATATCAGTCTGAGAATTGGAGTTTTGCGACATGAGTCCAAAGCCAAGAGTCTGTATAGAGCACTATTGATTATTTATGAGTCTGTAATTAAAGAAAGATTCTGAAGCTAATATGAAGAAGGACCTAGATTGTCAAAATATGATGTGTCTCTATGTGTTTTACTTATGTATTACAATACTTATTTATGGTTTATACGTTCTACTTGATGGTTCTATGTTTAAATGTGTGTTCACAACATAAGTATGTTTGATTATTGCACACATAAGATTCAGACCTGTTCATGTCTCTTGCGCAAGATCAAGATGAGTTTTGAAGGTTTTGTGAATCCTCTTAAGTGTTTTCCTTACCCTTCCCTATCTATTTGTCTCAGCAGCGCTTCAGGTGAGACTTCTTATCTTCGGAGGAGATGAAAATTCTAGTGCTCTATACTACTCTATACCTTTTGTTGGTGACCTGAGAAGGACCCTAGTTTGATCAAACTTGCACCAACAAAATGGTTCCATTGTCGGGACCTACGTAAAAAGGGAACCTATAGGGAGGATTCTTCCTCAGATCCAAAAATATAGTATTGACCAATGGTGGGAAAGAAACTATGACACATTCATATGGAAAGAAGAGGAACTAAGAGGAAAATCGGTGGAAGACACTCGTGAAGCAGTCTTTTACTCAGAAAGATCGAGCGACCAGTATGAGATTTTCTCGGTTAATTTTCCAGAATAAATTCTCCACTAGATAAAGAAGCTCTAGAGTTCCAAGAATGAGTCAATAGGATCTGTTCTTGGGACACTAAAAATCTAGAATAACTTCAACAGCTTGATTGTCCAGTCATGCGAGAAATTTATTTCTGGGTCAGTACCACATTAGAAGGATATATTATCGAGTTTGCAGCTGAGAACCACCAATATTTTTCACGAGTAGAGGCGATTTTCAAGAAAGACGCAAGGGGAATATTGTTGAGAGAAATCCCCCTATGGATTAAGGTTTTATTAATGGAAGAGGGGATGTTGACTATGTCCTTGACTCAGATGGCAGCGTAAACATCCTTGCTTGGGGTAGGGTGAGGTGAGGATAGAGTCATGGCTTGAGAGAGGGGAAGGGTTCTTTGAAAAATAGGGGGAAAATAATAAGAAACAGACTCAAGAGACGAGCGAGCATTAAAGAGAGCCACCATTGTTGAGAAATGGTGGTGTGGCAATATCAATAAATAAACAAGACAGTTTGAGAAGTTGAGTAAAGAAGGTGAATCAGGAGAAGTAGAGGAAAGACAGATGGAAGAGTTGTAGAAGATGGGAAGACAAGAAAGAATAGCCATTAAAAGATTAAGTGAGAAATAAGTGTAGAGAGAAAGAATACCCTAGGAGGTTGGACAAGAAGGAGAAGGTGTATACGTAACAGAGGAAGAAATCAACATGAATCTTGAAGAAGAAAGAGAAGATTCGGCCCCGATAATAGGAGAGATTGGGAATCTGGCCAAAGAGATTGTTCTAGTGAAAGAAAATGAGACCCCCCAGATCAAAGAAAATTTCCTTGGATCCAGCAGTGCCAGCCCCGAATCAACCATACCCCAAGTGTCTTATATACAAGTGGTAAGTTCGATACTACCTTCTCATGCTAGTTATGTTCTAGTACAATTAGTTAGTCAATCACATCCAGGAAGTGAGAATATAGGGAGGATATTGGGATCCCCTGGTAGATCGTAAGCAGGACCATTAGGTTTTATTTTGATAAGAACAACAAGATCAACAATGGATGGCCATGCGGGAGGTTTGATTGCCCAATACCCAAAATTTTGGGGTAAGGGAGAAAAAAATGTTGAGTAGCACTGGTTCTTGTGTGAATCAATCTGGAGATCCAGAAGGACTATGTATGCGAATAAGTTGGTAGATTTCCATACTACCTTGAGAGGTCATGCTCTCAAGTCGTACATGAATATCATTGAGACAGGCATTTCAGGAATGAAAGGTTAAGCATTCACACTTGGCCAGGTATGGACAAGGTTCATAGCGGAGTTCAAACTACCTCGGTCAAAACAATAGGCTCTGTCTGAGCTATGCGAGATCCAACAATGAGAAGGTGAATCAGCCTGGGAATACAGCCAGAAGTTTAAAGATGTTATAGAGAGGTTATCACATCCAATCCATGAGATACATCAAAGGGAATGATATATCCAGGGATTGGTTCCTTTGACCCAAATTTTGTTAACGCAATAGCGGATAGCCACTTTGACAGATGCCTTGGAACATTCGATGAATATTGAAGCCATGGCAGGATACCCTAGGAGCCTGAGAGTGACCAGAACCCCAACAGATGTGAACTTGGTGCAACTACAAGGGAAAATATTGATGCTTACAGAAAATATTCAAGAGCTGACAATACATAGACCAGGACGACTGTAAGTCTAGTGCATTGGATATTATATGGAAGGACATCTAGTGAACGAATGTCCATGAATGAGGAGAATGGGACCTCCTCAGAATCTGATGGGACCCCCACCAGGACCCATGGGAGGAGTTGCGCAAGTGGATGAAAAATTACCATTCCATAACCCCACCCCTTATCATTCTTTTCCAGGAAGCCAAGCATGTCTTATATACAAGTGGTAAGTTCGATACTACCTTCTCATGCTAGTTATTTTTTAGTACAATTAGTTAGTCAGTAATAATCGGGAAGTGCGAGTACAGGGAGGATATTGGGATCCCCTGGTAGATCGCAAGCAGGACCGTTAGGGTTTATATTGATAAGAACAACAAGATAAGCAATGGATGGCCATGCAGGAGGTTAGATTGTCTGATACCCATAATTTTGGGTTAAGGGAGATGAAGATGTTGAGCAGCATTGGTTCTTGTGTGAGGCAATCTGGAGATCTAGAGGGACTCTGGATGCGAATAAGTTAGTAGAGTTCTAGACTACCTTGAGAGATCTCACTCTCAAGTGGTACATGAAGATAATTGATCCAGGAGTGCCAAGAATGTAAGGTCAAGCATTCACTCTAGGCTAGGTATGGACAATGATCATAGCAGAGTTCAAACTACCTCAATCAGAACAATAGGCTCTATCTGAGTTGCACGAGATCTAGCAATGGGAAGGTGAATAATCTTGGGAATAAAACCATAATTTTAAATATGCTATAGGGAGGTTGGCACATCTAATCCACGAAGAACATCAAAGGGATTTGTACATTTAGGGATTGCTACCTCTGACTCAGATTTCGCTAACACAACAACAGATAGCCACTTTAATAGATTCCTTGGAACAATCGATGAAGATTGAAGCCATGGTAGGATACCCTGGGAGTCTGAGAGTGACTAGACCCCCAACAAAGGTGAATCTATTACAACTAAAAGGGCATATATCGATGTTTATAGAAAATATTCAAGAGCTCATGATACCTAGACCAGGATGACCATAGGTTTGGTGCACCAAATGTTATATAGAAGGAAATTTGGTGAATAAATGTCCACAAATAAGGGGAATGGGACCTCCTCAGAATCCAATGGTACCCCCACCAGGACCCATAGTATGAGTTGCAAAAGTTTCTACAAACTTACCATTCCATAACCCCACCCCGTATCATGCTTTTCTAGGAGACCAAGAAGCACCGGCAGTTGAGTATTGTGAAATATGGAAAATCCATGGGCATGGGCCAAGATAGTGCCTCATTATGCAGAAATATTCAACAATACCAAATATAGTACACTGTGAGTTCTATGCATATACCACGCACACTACCAATCAATGTAGAGTGTTGGATGCACTTGCAGACAGGTTAGAATGAACAACATTCAGGGTGAATGAAAACCCTCAGGGACCAGGAAGAGGTCGAGGAGGTGGATCCGGAGGAGACTTAATAGGAGGAATAACTAGGGGAAGAGGGCCAAGAATATGTTATAACTATGATGAGAAATGTCACATGGCTAGAGACTATCCTCATCCAAGCTGACCATGGTGCTCTCATTGCAGAACCAATGGGCACACAACTGAAGACTTCCCAGAATTAATTGCAAAATGGGAAGATAGAGTATGACAATGAGGAACTAACCTCATCAGTTCAGAAATCAAGAGATTTAGTAAGGGAAAATTCCCCAACCTTAATATTGTTACTCGAGGAGGTGTGAAGATAGGAGTTGATGTTGATACCTCACCTCATATCCAGAAAGCAACATCTAAAGAAGACAGGTATGCCTCTCTAAAACATAATTTGTTCTTTAAAGATGCCATAGAAGTGTTTCAGAATATTCCTAGCCCTGAGAGAAACCCCCACAACCTATTGTTTATCCTAAGATGGCGTAAGTCCCTGCTTCACCCCCTGCACCCAGGAACCCTTTAGTCATACCAAGACAACCTGAGCAGCCTCAAAATGTAGTTGACCTTTGGTTTCAATTATTCTCTAACATTCTAGGGAATGATTAACTAACAGAAAAGTTGTGCAATGTGCTATACCTAGTTTTAGGGAATGAAGAACCCCTAGAAGCAAGAATAAGGGAAAATCTTCCTGAGAAGAGTACTCAGAGAGTACAACAAAGAAAAGTATGAACTGGAAATGAATTCAAACTAGTATCCCAGTCAGATGAATTTGAGATTAAGGACGTCATGTTGTATCTAGGATCCGATGTGAACATTATTCCTAAGAAGACCTGGGAAGCTTTAGGAAAACCTAGGCTGACATATTCCCCAATTCAGTTAAGAATGGCAAACCAATATTGTATCTTCCCCATTGGAATACTGGAGAATGTGGTAATAGATGTTGCAGGAGTAAAGACAGTGGCTGAATTTGAAGTCATTGAGATCATGGGAGATAAGGACCCTTACCTTACACTACTTGGCATTGATTGGGCCTATGACAACTATGTAGTAATCGACTTAAATAAAGACACCATGACCTTTGAGGCTGATGTAATCAAGGTAGTTCAACCTTTGGATCCATATATAGGACCCATGTATATAGAGCCAACGAAAAATAATATGGAGGAAGAATACTTGGACCAGTTGTACACCATAACAACAGGAACAAGAGATGATTATATAAATCCTACTGTTGATGTGTCAGTAAGTTGGAGAAGAATACAGTCAGTAGACGAAGATTCAGAATTGGCTTTTGACAATTGGCAACAAGGTTCATATGGAATATTCTCAAGAATATGAACAATTGTTAGAGTAACCATATGGGTTGGGACCAAATTTAGAGAACACCCAATATACGATGGCACCTCGGAACTAGACAGTTTTCTGCTTAGGATGGAGGAAAATGTAGTAGAAGATCAACAAATATTGGTACTAGATGTATCTTTTCAGGACACCCCTTCCAAATGGTGGGATAATCATATAGCCTTACTCAGAGCTTGGGACTATGTGAAGCAAGATATCAAGCATAGGTTCTAGAATAAGGAGCGGTTTGAATCAGAGATGCAAACAGATATCCAAGCTGTGCAACTATTCAGTGGAGAATCAAATCCTAGAATGCATATTGAACATCGTGTGACACAGTGGAAAGCTACGGGCATACCCTCTCACTTCTGGGTTCAGGTTTTTCCCCACTCCCTAGGTCCAATCCTGAAATCTTGGTTCATACATGAGGAAACCATAAGACATACCAGTGACTCGAAAACACCGACAGCTCATTTTTTCAAGGAATTCTCATTTACAAGTAAGTACCATAAGCTTGAAGTAGTCCTGCAAAATATTAAAGAATTTCTTTTTACAGATAATGGTAATCAGAAAT
>CBVK0102148450.1:0-19993 GCA_900067695.1 Picea abies
AACAACTTCAAAGCATCAAAGACATATATTGAAAAAACTAGAACAACTATGATGCTATATATAATGAACATGAAAATATTTAAATATAAAAAAATTTAACATGTAGAAGATAATTTATATCTATGAAAATTGTAGAAGGCAATTTTTAAGATAATCTATGTGTAACATGTTAAAATTTAAGGGAAAAAAATATAGCTAGATAAAAAGGAAATATTTATTTTAATTTCTAAACATTAGCTATGTGTATGTTACAATCAACAAGACATTAAAACTTCAGATCCATAATCTGGTAGCCTAAAAATAATCAATGACAAAACATTTACTTAGCTTAAACAAGAAACAATACTACCTGATATGGTGTTCCTATCGTCTTGTATATATGATCATAAAAATCTTCAAGGGATCAATGATCAAACCCTCAGGGAAAATATCATCATGAAACTTGGAAAAAAATTCCAAGAAGAACTTTTAGGGTAAAATATCAATAGACTAACCAACAACATACATAGGTGGCAACAACAATATAAGAGGACATCGGAAACATACACAGGGTGGAATTAGAAAGGAGATGAGGATGGCTACACCAGATAAAAAATGACTAGGGCGACACCAGCAAGGAGAACCAAAAACCCCAAACAACAACCAAGAAGAGACCTACGGCAAGATGGAAAACACCTTTAGGGGTCAGCAAAAACAAGAGGTTGGAGAGGTAAGCCCACGGTGGCTTAATACACCAAGAAGAACTATCCTAGAGGAGTCACAACCACTCAATTAAATAATTAAATAATTTAATCAAATAATATTTCATAACATAAAATATTAATTGTTAAATCATAAAAATCAACAAGAAAAAAATAAGTAAAGGAGAGGGGATCCAAAGTCAAGGCGGCTAACTTTATTTAGGAAGAAGCAAAGAACAAAACCAAAAACCCGCAAAACAATTAAGGGGGGCATAACTCAAGCAAGGAGGGTTTCAAGATAAAGTCAACAAGTTAAGTTATTCTTTAGTGGGAGAATGCCCACATGATTCTCATGATATAACTTATAATATTTTATCATCCCAGCATACAAGGAAGATCAATGATGTGATCATGCCATTCTTAACTTCTCCTAGGTCTCATGGACCATCCCGGGAGAGAAGAGGGTCACACATTATATCAGCTTGGTACTTAACCAAGAAACAAAATAAACCAAAAACAAAAAAAACACACAACAATTAACAATATGAGTGGCTTCTAGATTTTGCACAGACGAATACATAGAAAAATGAAAGTAAGAGAATCATTTTGAAGTCGTTCAAGTAATTAATACAAGATATTACACTTATTGCATTATTTTCCACTCTTTATCAAACGCAAACGTTAGTTGAGTGATTGTGAGAATATGTATAACACTTAAAAATTATCATAGGTTTGTCCATGTTTAGGTATGTCCCTGTACATGGACAGGGCCGAATTTGACCATGTCCCTATACAGGGACATGCTTGAATTCAACCTTGTCCATGTATAGACCCAAATTCGGCCATGTCCATGTAAAGGGATAGACCTGATTTTGAGCATGTCCTTGTACATGGACAAGGCCTAATTCCTCCATGTCCACCTCCTAAAAAACAAAACATGTAAATAAATGAAATCTTAATTAATTGGGGAATAGGTTAAAATTTACCCGAAACTTGAACATGAAAATATTAAAATATTAAAAAAATGTAATATGTAGAAGATAATCTATATCTATGTAAATTGTAGAAGATAATTTTTAAGATAATTTGTGTGTAACATGTTAAAATTTAAGGGCAAAAAATATAGCTAGATAAAATATAAATATTTATTTTAAAATTTCTAAACATTAGCTACTTGTATGTTACAATCAACAAGACATTAAAAATTCCAATCCATAATCTGGTAGCATAAAAACAATAACTGACAGGACATTTACTTAGTTGAAACAAGAAATTAAGAGACTATGCCAATTCCCAAATTTGAAACAAGTTGCACACTAAGAAGCATTCGAGTAATGCTAGAGAGGAAATTTGTTGTTGAATTGTGCTTGGGACCACTCTTTCAAAATACATGTTATTGGCACAAAATATAGAGGAATGTAGAAGGGAAATAAAATTAGCTAGATACTATTAAGGGGATATTGCAGCAGAGAGTGTTTCAAGTCCATCTATTTTTGAAGACTAAGATTTAGCCTCCACTTCACCAAGACATCTTCCTTGGGAAAGATTTTTTAAACACGGTCCATTATTTCCAAGTGTTGTTAATTTTTATTGTGAACACTTATTGGTTGGACAATGGTTAATGATACATTTATGAAATTGCATGTTCTTTTATGTTATGAAACTATTAAAAGTTGCAAACATTGAATATTTTTTCTTTTAATCATGATTTACTTGGCCAATCTCTCTTATCAGTTGTTGACTAGAAAGGTTTGGAAATATTTTTTGCACCCCAAAGGTTTCACCTCAAATTATCCATATTGAAGGCATGTCCTTGTACATGGACGGGCATGAATTCGGGCATTTCCATATACAGGGACATGCCTTAATTTGGGCATGTATATGTACATGGAGAGGGCCGAATTCAGGCCTGTCCCTATAGAGGGTAGGGCCGAGTTCAACTATGTACCTGTATAGGGACATGCCTGATTAATATAATTTTATTTTAAATTTTGTATTTTCAATTTATAATGAATATTAAACAATAAAATTATCTTTTAATCTCTCTACTTCTTTATTAGTATCATTACCAATAATCACATATCCTTATTGAACAACCTTTCTCATTGATTAAGCAACATAACTAGAATAAATCCCATTGATTGAATAAGGTGTATATAATAATCATACTAGGTTAACACAACTCGAACTTGTATCAATATCCATAAGAGATTATCATTGTCATATCTCAGTATTCTATATCATGCATATTGAATTCAAATACAACAACCTGAACATGAAAAAACTAATACATTGCTTAAGTTGGAGTTAACACATGTATGATGATTAGGAAATCACAGTACATTGATTAGTGATTATAAATTGTTCCTTATCGATATTCAATCACGATTATTAGTCTCATATTAGCATAGGGAAATGGTTTTCTCTATCACAATCTTTGAATTAGTCATATTATCATGTTCTAACTTTGTATCCATTGTGGTTAAGATAGCTATAAAGAATCACTACTAGTTAGCTTAGTAGGCATATCCCATATAACTATGATAAGCTTCATTATGTAGAATACTATGAAAATGAGTATAATACAAAGTTTGTTACATCACTTGATTATGAAATCGGACATGTCCATGTACAAGGACATGCCTAAATTCATCCCTATCCATGTAAAGGGACAGGCCCGAATTCAGCCCTGTCAACCTCCTAAAACACAAACTGCTAACTAAAAAATTATTTAACTAGTAAAGGGATGCATTTACCTAGAACAATGACAAAGAAATTGGGCTTGTCCCTATATATGGATAGGGCCAAATTATTCCATGTTAACCTCCTAAGACACAAACTATAATAACTAAAAATTATTTAACAGGAAAAGGGATATATTTACCTGGACCAGTGGAAATGAACAACAACAAGATACAACAACCAGTAGCAACGAACTCTGGAACCAACTGCCAACACCAACCACCCATAACAACCTCCAATAGAAACGACTGCCAGCACCAACCACCAGTGAAAACATCCACCAGCACTAACCAACAACTAAAATTAATCGCCAGCACCAAGCGCCAGCGACAACGTCTGCTAGCATCAACCACCATTCAAAAATTTTGGGAAAATTTCACTGGGGTGATGTACAGGTGATATATAAAACTTTTTTTGACCGAAATATCTTTTCAGACAAGACATATTTTCGATCGAAAGATTCTTTCAATTGAAAAAATTTTCGACCGAAAAATGTTACCAGAAAAAAATTGTCCATCTAATATGGTACATTAAATTCGAGGCCATCGTCATGGTGTCATTTTATTTGACATCTAGAGGTTCGACCGGAAAAAAAAATCGTCCGAAAATATGTGTCTTTCGGCCGAAAAAATGTCAGTAATAATTTTGGAGACCCGGTTCACAAAAAATTGTTACCCAACTTCATGATTTCACCCTAATATATTTAGTGGAATGTTGTTATCTATTTGAAAATCTATGTCAGATCATGGGAAGATCCAAGAGAGTGATCACATGTTTGAAATGGGGATTTATGCATAATATAACTAACTAGTCTAATGTTGAAGGATCTATTGATTCTTCCTTACATTTGGAAAATCCTTTCTCTTTTTGTCTCTGAAATGTTTCTATAGCTTGTTTGTCTTCTGCCTCATTATTTGGGTGTCCAGATCCTTTAGATCTGGGCCAGATTCAAGAATTTTTATCGATTTTTCTACGTGATTGAACATGCTCTTTGAGAACCATAGTATCCTATTTCAACTTATATAAATAACAAGGTGTGATGAAATCAATCTTTTCACTCCTTGCACCACTAATGGGGAAGGACCTTCCCTATAGGTGCACAAAAAAAGGCTTGTAAGCTGCAAAACACACTCATTTTTTATGAATTTGTTTTAGATGTTTTTTCTATGAACCCTAGGGACATTTGTATTTGAAAATGTTCCCTTTGTAACTTATCCTTTTAGTAAATTTTCATTCTCATTTCCATGATATTAAAAAGAAAAATTCCATTTTAGGACCTTTTTTTAAGAGTTGCATTAGAGTTTTGGTTATGAATTTTAGGGTATGAATCTATATTTTGGAGTGATCGATAGTATCGTTTGGATCTAAGTGATTTATATTTAAGAATAATAGGATATATCCTTTCCTCTAGATATATTTCATCAAAAGAGAAAATTTCATACTTTTGCATTCATTATTTTGTTTCTTTTGGATTGGAAAGTATATTCAAATATCACTAAAGTTTCATTCCATACCCTGATTATTAAACAAACTTAAAAATTAAACAACTTAATATAAAATCCACTAGACTCTTTTATTTTTAGCAAACAAACATTAGACTAGAATTTAGAGCTTTGGTACAGGGTTGGAGTGTAAATTTTCCAAGGCCATCAAAACTATAACTAGGATTCACCGGTGAGAGATAAATATATTAGTAGCAAGGATCACTTGTGGGGAAATATCCTCTAACATGAGATTTAATCACAAGGTCTCACTAGAACAAGTGGGGTGTTATACCCTCTTTATTTGTTTTGGTGTCTATGGGATATTATGTGTACGAGGCTTTCATAAGTGAAAATCCCTCTAGGTGGCATCACTTATTGATATTTCAAGATTACTTTCCATACCCATATATGTAGTCTTGACCCACAATTATTTTGTTTGTTCATCAATTGAGAAGTGGTATCCTTAGTGTCCATTCCTAGTGAATCTATAGAATGTGACTACGGGTGGGAGGTACTTGTGATAGCTTAGTAATACATGAACCTCTATTTCATTTCCCATAGAGGGTGTATGTATTCATGAGGGTAATTTCACTAGTAAGGACATGTGTCTCCCACAAAATTTCAAAACAGTATAAAAATGGTTTTCAATGCCACTTTTGGAGTTGCAAAACCACTTTAGAATACCACCTATCATTGCTAACCCTTCCTTATGTTTGTCACTTGCGTAACTTGACTCCATGTAGAACCACCTGATGCCTCCACATTATCATACCCATCTACACAACCTATATGGTACCATGTCACTAGTGTGGTCCATGTCATATTTTCCATTGTACATCCAAAATTGAAATCTTTTTCCAATTTTCGTAAATATATACTTTTTCCAATTTCCTCCACAAACCACCATGAATTGTTTTCCATGATTGGATTCCTTCACTAAATTCAACCCTATAACAAACAAAATTAGATTCCTTTGAGCCAAATTACCTCTTAATTTCATCCAAAATTGGAAATTTTATCCACATGTCAATTTTTTTTCCAAATTATGCCTTGAGGAATTATGTCAAACATTTTTTATATAAATTGCATTCTTTCGAATCTCCATTAAGATATTCAAACACTACACAAGCAACATGTAAACTCTTTTACTTTAAGTTATTTTCTATTCCATACAATCATAGTGTTGTAACCATGGCTCTAATACCACTTTGTAACATACACAATACCCTTAGTCACCCGTCTAGGATACATGGTACCTCTAATTTAAAAAACAAAATCACTTATGTATTCTAATACCAATATTCTCTTTCCCTGCTATGAATTATGAATTCACACAATATGACAAATAGGATTATGCAATTATAATTATACATTCACTATTATAGATGTAGACTTATTATGTAAAAAAAACAACCACTTTAGAATAACAAAAACATCGTTAAATTCATCATAATTAGAAATAAGGTATAAACACTTATCTTTTGAAAATTAATACCAATTGTTTGTAGACAAAGTATGTTCCAACCAAACATAGGCTCTCCATTTCATGTTTTGTTTATGCAATAGGGCCACCCCCTATCTAAGGATATGATTCCAGAAGGATGAATTTATCCAATCAATGGCTTTAGTCCTCTCACATAGCCCAATTTCATAATAAATCATGGTATTCTAACTTCTACAACAATTTCAATCCATCATCTCTCTTTCCCCTCATCCCATGCAACAAAAGGAGTGGGATACCCTTCTCTGCCACATGGTCCCTTGGTCTATTTCACTTCCTTCTACATCTCTAGCATAGGCCAACTAGGAAACCTCCCTATTGGGGACTTTAGGAATTATCAGTGGTAATGGAGTTGTCTCAATGACAATATTTTCCTCATGCACATGAGAAAAAATTCCACATGGAATTCATAAAAACCATGCTCATTCGGTTACAAGTCACGGTTATACAAACTAATTTCTTAGGAAACCTTAAGAAAGAAATAATGGAAGGAGATCCCCCACATCAACCTAAATCAAAGATCATATTTGCATGTACCCAACTAGTCACTTGGTAAGTAATCCTATGGTCATAAATTTAGGAAAAAATAAGAATATGACTTAGGATAAAATGAGATAAAGGATTTAGGATAATATATTATTTACCAAGTATCCTCCCTTAATCGCTTGAGCCTCCTTTAATTCATCTCATGTGGAATCATAGCCTCCCATGTTTTGTCCTTCTCTATCAATACCCAATGCTTTGTTTTTATTATTAATGAAAAATATTTTCATTTTACATTATTTGGATCTCAATCATCCATCATATACACAATTATACATTGAAAATATAGGGATCAAAACTAGGGTGTTACACTACCACACAAGGTGCCATTACCAATATGGGTTCCATTATTAGATTTTGCACAACAATAATTGGTTTTATAGTACTTACCATTGCTATAGAATGGATATCAAGGCCTTAGATGATAAATGAATTTTCTCAAGCTCAGTCTCCATGAGTGAGACCTCAAATCATCACACAGATTCTCTATAAGGTATCTTTGGCCTCTTTGTTGGATATTAGCACTATTAGGAATTTGTGCACACCGTGGTTGGGTATTGGGTCCTTAAACATTGTCAAGGAAGGAAAAAGGATCCTTGTTCCATATATAAATCTTCTTAGGCTCAAACCTTGTGAGGGAGTCCCAAAACCACTACACCAAACTTCTATAGGAGATCCTTAGCCTCCCATTATGAATATAGATTCCTACATAACAATAATGGATCTCAATTCCTATATCATGGCTAATCGAGTATAACAAGGACAGTGTTCCTTGAACCAATATTGTTGGTCTCAACTACTAAGAATAAGGCCTTGATTGACCACATAGATAATTTCTAAGGTATATTTGGCCTCTAGTGGGATAGGGGTTTCATTAGGGTATTTTGATCACAATGGATGTGTATTAGGGCCATAACCATGGTTAGGGAAGGAAAAAAGGATTATTAATACTTGTGTGAATCTTCATGGGCTCAAGTATTATGAACAAGTCCTCAAACCACCACGTGGAACTTATGTAGGAAATCCTTGGCCTCCCACTGTGAATATGGATTCTATTAGAAGGTTTTTTATGATAAGAATGAGTTTCAATGCCTATACCATGGTCAAGGGAGAAAAACAAGGGCCTTATTCCTTGAAAAAATATTCTCAAGATCAAGCACCGTGAATGACACCTTGAATGGCCACACATATCTTCTCTATGGGATCTTTTTCCTCTCGGGAGAATAAGCACATCTTTAAGAGGTTTTCACACTATAGTTGGGTTTGAGGACCTTAACCATGGTCTAGGAAGTAAAAATGGATCATTAGGCCTTATATGAATCTTCTTGGGCTCAATCATTTTAAATTATTCCTCAAACCACTACATTCGTCCATTTTTTTAAGAGATCCCTAGCCTTTCATTATGAATATGGGTGCTATTAATAGTTTTTTCATAATAAGAACCTAGGTCAATACCATGGTTGAGGGAGGAAAACGAGGGACTTACACCCTAAATTAAGATTCTTAGGATTAAGAGCCATGAAAAAGCCCTTGAACCACTACCCATATCTTCTCTAAAGGATATTTGGCCTATAGGTGGGACATGGGTTCCATTAGGAGGTTTTACACATTGGGGCTGGGTATTGAGGCCATAACCAGGGTAAAGGAAGGAATACAATTTTCTTATGACATATTTGAATGTTCTTAGGCTCAATAATTTTGAAGGAGTACACAAATTTTTACATAGGAATTTTCTAGGTGATACTTGGTATCTCATTACGAATATTGGCACCATTAATTTTTCTTTCACAACAAGAATCTATCTTAGGGATTATACCATGGTTGGGTGAGGAAACCAAGGGAATTAAGTGTTAGGAATTAGATTATAGAGAAATAAAATAATTCATAAATAAAACACATAAGTGCATAATACAAACAAAGAAACATATATACGTGGTTCACTAATATGGGCTACGTCCACAGAGAAATTGACATTCATTCCTTTATTATTATCCAACAAATGAAGGGAAACAACCTACAACACACCCATTGTAACGTATTCTTCCTTCTCTTACAATATCCTCTCTTGGAATACAATATTCTCTATCATACATAGAGCATAGGTAGAAAATGAAATGAATTTAAAGATAAAGTGCCTAAGGTCAAAAAAAGGAGAAGAATTCACATCTGATGAATTCGACAATTATTGTGAAAGTATGGGGCCAAGAGACAATTTTCTATTGATAGAACCCCTCAACAAAATGGAGTAGTAGAAAGGATGAGCAGAACAATTCAAGAAATGATCGAGGCCATGCTTGATGGATTAGAAGTACCTAAAACCTTTTGGGGAGAAGTAGTTCAAACTAATGTTAACATTCTCAATAAAGCGCACATAAGAGTAAACAATGATAAAACCCAATATGAGCTATGGCATGGTAGGCCAACATCAATAAAAGACTTCAAAGTTTTTGGAAGCAAATTCTCCATTAAAAGAAATGAAGATATCTTAGGTAAGTTTGATTCTAGATATTATGAAGGTAAATTGTTAGGATACTCCTCCAGAAGTAATGGATACAAGTATTGTTATCACTCCAAGATTCACTCTAGTTTGTAGGTCGAGTGAGCTTGGTAACTTAATCATTTTCTCAATAAAATGTATGAAAATGGATAAAAAATGAATGATTTACTCAATAACTCCCTCGCTCAATACACACTTGAATACATAGAGAAAAAATAAGGCCTTCAATAATACTGATCAAATGGTTTTATAGACTAAGATGGATGAAGAATTATTTCTATATGAGCAAGATCATATGCATTAAAAACACATATGAAAGGTTGATTATAACAAGGAAAAATACTTGTGGTTTTTCCTCTCAATGCAATGATAAAAAGAATTTCATAAATCATTGCATAAACAAAATAAATGAGCATACATTCGAACATAGGTACAGGAAAATATAAATGGAAAGATATTTTAACAAGAACTATGAGAAGTGATTATATTCCAGTATATATATCAAAAGTTCTTTACACAAAAAGATTCTATTAAGATCTTGAATTTTGAACCTCCCCTTTCTTTTGCTGCTCTATTTAGTCCTTTATATAGAAATATTACAAGATTATATAGATCCAAAATAGATGGATCTCATAAAATCTTCACCTATATTTAGTTTTTTGAATATATCCAACTCAAATTCGAATTTGTGAGGTGGCTGGAAAAAGCAGAGTATAAAAATTATGGAAATATGCCTCTCAAAGATCCACCTATATCTCCCAAATAAAAATGGATTTTGGAAAAGTGAGAGAGGTTTTTGAAGAGGAGATCCTGAATGTAAAAAACCTCTATAAACTTTCAAAAATACCTTTCCATATAATCATATTCTATCTCCAAATAACATGACTAAAAAAGTAAAATACAAATTTCCAAATCTAGTCATATTCCTACATTCTAGGATTTGATCCCTAGAATGTTTCCATTGAGGAAATGAAGTGTCACCTACATGATTTGATGGGGGATGATATTATATTCAAGTATGTGTTTCCACCTTGACCCAAAAATCCTCTTTCCAAGTCAAATTTTGACCAAAACTCATCCATGTTGAAAATAGACAAGTTTGCAGTGCGCTTAGTGTAAAAAAGACAGTTTGTGCTGCAAACTTTTCTGTAGAATGCATTATTCAACCTAATGCATAAAATTCACTTGGAAATAAAAAATTAATATTGAGGAGGTTTCTTTAGGTCTAATACCTCATAGTACATCATTCCTTATGCTGAGAAAATCCAAATTTGATCTTTAAATCTTCTTTTACTTTCTTATGTGAAATTAGGTTTTTGGCTAGGCAAAGAACTTCAAGTGATTTGGAGAAGCAAAAATTTTTTTGAGACAACTTCCAAAGAGTATGATACTCTTGACTTTGAAAATTAATTTTTTTCAAACACTTCTACTATAGGCATATCCATCTGTGACTTTCTTTGACCAATCACCTAGTTGTAGAAAAACAAATTGTGCAATGAATGTAGATTTTTGCACATTGAGAGCTTGATTAGATCTTCATATGATAGAACATAATAAAGTATGATACAATATCCTCATAAAACACCTTTATTAAATGCCTTGTTCTCTATTAGAACCAAAACCATTACTTGTAATAGACAGGAAAATACAATACCATGTTTTGCATAGTGAGGTGGGTAATAATGAATAGACATGGTCTTAATAATGACTAAAAATGGTTAATGAAGGGTTAATAAGACTAATGATAACATTTTTCAGATGTATGACCCTCTTTTAGGCTTAGTATAACTCGATCTAGGATAAATTGAAACATGCAAACCTTGGCTAAGTGACCCTAGATGACCACTTAGTCACTTCTTCAATACAATTGACATGACCAAACCTTGGTAAATGAAATGACTTGAGAGACTCATAATGCTTGATGACTAAGGAAAATTTGGAAATTTCAAAGTCGCAACAATTAAAAAAAACTCAAACTACTAGAACTTTCTAGGAGCTAACAAGTACTACAACAAAAGACTCCACAAAATAGTTGAAAGTATAGATTGTAAAGGTAGATGAGAGACAACTTCATTCAGAGAGACACCAACACCATGATAATTCATATGATGAACGAATCTGAAATGAACCACAAGGAGATGGAATGCATGGGTATAAAGTACAATATGATTATGAGGAAGAAGAGAGAATGGAGGAATCACAACCAAAGACCCCATCAAGGTATGTTCAAAAACATTATCCATAATGTCAGATTCTTGGAAATAAGGAAGCATGTGCACAAACGAGAAGAAAACTTATAAATACATATAGCTCTACAAATTTTGCATTGTTATCCATGAGTAAAACCCAAAAAAATTTGCAAGAAAGTCAATATGATCATTGGGTTAAATCCATGAATCAAGAACTAGATCAAATCGAAGAAAAATCAGACTTTGGATCTTGTTCCAAGATCCAAAAACAAGAATGTAATTGGAACCAAATGGGTATACATAAAAAAGTTGAATGAAGATAGACAAATAGTCATAAACAAGGAAAGATTAGTATGCAAAGGGTATTCTCAAGTAGGAGTGGAATTTGAAGAAACCTTTACCCATGTTGCAATAATTGAAGATATCCAGATGTTTGTTGATTTTGCATGCTATAGAAAATTTAGAGTTTATATGATGGATGTCAAATCAGCCTTTTTGAATGGTGACCTAGAGGAAAAGTTTTATGTGGAGCAACCAGAGGGTTTTCAACTGACTAAGAAAGAGGATTATGTCTACCGATTAAATAAATCCATGTATGGGCTAAAACATGTTCCAAGAGATTGGTATTACTATTAGGGACCTAACCCTTCACATAAATAGAATGATATATTTCCATGTAATAAAGTTCAATATTAATAAGGCCTAGCAATAAGGAAGAATAATTCAAATGTAAGAATACCTAATAGAATATTCTGCTACTAGAAGGATCTTCCACTAGATTGTTCTTTTGGATAGACATATTTAGTATAAAGAGGAGTAGAGGGCATGATAATTTTTTTCTTGGATATTATTGTAATAGAGCTCTGTTATGATGGAGGTTTCCCCCTCGAAGAGGCAAGTGAACATTGCTCTCAGTAATCAAAGTTCTCTTTCTAGTGTTACTCTGGTATTATTATGGTATTATTATGGTATTATTTTGGTATAGTTTTGGTTATATCATTGTTTATCTATCATTTCTAGATAATTATTTTTGTTCTGCATACTATTTTATATTTGGAATATTACAAGTGGTCTCAGAGAACCTTCCTCGGCAGAAAATTGTAGGTTAATATTTTTTTCAAGGTAGAAACATATTCTGAAGTCTTTAAGCTACAGAGATTTGTCGTTACGTGCATAAACCCATGGTCGGGGATTCATACTGTAATACCCCAAGGCCAAGCCCCTACTGGATTGTAATGTTGTTTATAGGCTGGTGAGATGACTGGTTATAAGCTGAGAGACTTATGTATTTATTAGGTTGGTGAGCCAGATGCCAAGGCCAATGAGCCTGACTTTGTATATGTAAATATGTAGATCATTAATAAAATATAAACATCACTGCGTACAAACCAACCACGAAGAAATATTGATGGGGGACTAAGCTTACACAAGGTGGGTAAGGGAAATAGGGATCAAAGGTTGGAAAGATGGGCGAAGCTTAGGGGCTTAAGTCCTTGAGAATAATAATTTATTAGTATTCCAAAGCTATGTGAAAGACATGATTTTATCCTAAGTCTTGGGAGAGGCAACATGTGCAAAAGGGAATTCATGCAGCTCCAGGAAGACAAGTGTCGAACTAAGCACATGAAGTTAAAAGATGAAGCATCATCTATGTTGGGGGTTCATTGGTCATTCTTCCCCATCCTCTATCTAAAATCATCGAACATCTGTGGTCGACCTTTTCCCCTGACACACCTCTCGAATCAATAATCCATGAGTCCAACTGTGTTGGGGTTTGCTTGCCATTCTAATTCCTATAAATTTTGTCTAGCCTCTGCATTTTGACCTCGACATACCCATGCATAACTAAGGAATCACCCAATGGGAGGGAAAACCGACATGTATCATCCTTGAACCCAGCATATCTGCTCTTGTAGAGCCAAGTTCGTACCCGAACTGTTTGGTTCACTGCCTTCTATTTTCCTGAGTTGTTTTGACCAGTTACCATTGCAGTCATCATACCTTGCTGGAATTGAGTTGCAATTGGCTAAAGAAGTAGGTTGTCAAGCCCGTGGTAGAAGAGGCAGGTTTTTAGGCATGTGATTAGCTCTCTCCAGGTGAGAGAGTTTGCTTGCAAGTGGTTTTCTCCTAGAGAGAGTCCAGCACCGGCTACGGAGCTCTGAGAATTCTTGATATGGCCCATCGTTGGGACCCTAAGAGGGAGGTGAAGCAACTGATGGACTATGTGACAGTGAAGGTGTATACGCCCAAGTGGAACAGGCATGTGGGGAATGAGATTCCATGAGTAGTGGGCGTAAGAAGGCTCCTGGAGAGAATCCTTTTGGTTGCACTGTGTAGGTTTCCTGTAACCTCAACCTAGTCTAGTATTCCATTGCCTTAGGTGGAGCTTAGTCCTAGCTCGGGCGACCCACTGCTAAGCGTGATGAGCAGCGTGGTCTAAGGCTGGGAGATTCATGGAAGGTCTG
Organism: Picea abies; assembly: GCA_900067695.1. NCBI lineage: Eukaryota > Viridiplantae > Streptophyta > Pinopsida > Pinales > Pinaceae > Picea > Picea abies. Next base: position 14,102 of record CBVK0102148450.1, read on the forward strand.
GACGTAGTTGGTGGTGTTACTCCAGTTGAAAAGATAAGTATCATTATTATGCTTAATTTATATGTTATCCATGTCTGTGATGCTTGAATGTTATCATGTATTCTATTGGGTATATGAATTATTGTCTATTACATTTGAAATTTTATGGTAGTAGTAACTTTGTGTTATGTGTTTTATTTCGATTAAAATGCATGTTAGATATATCTATGTATGTATGTATTTTCACGTGGTAGCATTGCCCGGCTTATTGGTGGCTGAGGATGTTACAAATTGGTATTAGAGCGAAGTTTTCAATGATGAGCTTGGATGGATTGGATACGTGGTCTTTGGACCCAAGTTTTCGAGTGGAAATTGTGTCTAGAGGGACTAATTTCAGACCTTAGAACCTTTCTGAGTGCCAAGAAGTTACCTTGTTCATGTTACGAAGCTCAGGAGGAGTAGTAGTATCGTAAAACCATGATAGAAGTGGTATTGGGTTGCAGAGTAATGTGGGTCATAGGATCTATTCGAAAGGAAGGGAAACCCTTTTACGACTATCAGATCTGGAGAAGGTGCAGTAGGGTTATCCTGGAAGCCTATCGAAGTTCGAAAATCAGGAGAAGCGGGCAGCGTTGAGGCACAAACTTTCGAAGTCCTGAAAGATATCTACATTGTAGATCTGAGGGGAGAGCTTGACCATTATATCTTGAGAAGTCGTGCATGGGTTAGTCGTGAGAACCATTCGTAATTTGCAAAATTGAAAGATTGGAAGTGAAGAGAGGTGAACACTTCCAAAGCAAGGAATCGAGAAGTGGATCTTGACCATTGAATGTTGGGTAGACATGGACTGTTGATCCACCCTACTTTGCGAGTTCATTAATTAGGAACTTTGAGAGTCTGTTGTGATGTATTATGAATACTTTGGAACCCGAAGTCCTAAGTAAACACCTATCGGTCTAACGCTTGGTCATAACTCATGGTCATAGGGGTTGGGGCTAAGAGAAAAGGGAAGAGGCCTGAAATTGTTATAGATACGAGAAGAGCTCGAAAAATTCATGAAATTTGAATGTTTCTTAAAACAAATTCAATTTATGAATTCTGTGGGATTTGTTAAGGAATGATGGCCTAACAAATTCTGGTTGACTGCACATTGTGCTTGATGATTTCAATCAGTGTTAGGACCAAAGAAAATTGACACTGAGTGTAGAGGAATGGAAGAGGCATGGACTACTTCTAGTTCAGAGAATGAAGTAAAATGGATGGACGTCCACTTGGGAGTTGAATTATCGAACTCCAATGGACACGAAGAAGAGATAGATAAGAAAGGGCATATGATGGAAATCATTGAGCGATTGCTTAAAAATGCCCAGAATAACCAAGCAGATAACATAAAGCTCCTTAAATCCAAGGATCGACAGGGATAATTCAACTTAAAGTGGATGAAGATTTTGGAAAGAATCGAAAAGAAGTTTGATAAGGAGACTGACTCACGCAAATCAGGGAGCCGCAAGACCCCTGAGAAGAAAAGAAGATCAATAAGCATTAGTAAACATCATTGCCACTCCCTGAAGCAGTCCAATAAGGAGGCACACAGTAGTTCAAGCCCATCTCCTACCAGAAATCACAAGAGATATGGATTGGATGAGTTTAAGGGAGAAATTAACAAGATTAAACCTCCCATCTTTGATGGAGAACATCAGAAGGAGGAAGATGTTGAAACATGGTTTCTTGGCATGAGGAAATATTTCCAACTACAGAATTATTCCTTTCATGCAGAAGTAAGAATTGTGATGTATCAACTAAAAGGAAAAGCATCCATGTGGTGGGATCAGTTTGTACAGGTGCAACACATTAGAGAGAAATATATCACTTGGAAGGAGTTCAAGAGGTATTTTGAGAAGAAATAATTCAAGAAGTATTTTGAAAAGAAATACTTGACTAAAAGATATTATGACCGAAAGATGAAACATTTCTTTGAACTCAAGCTGGGCAACATGACCATTTATGAATAAGAACGAAGGTTCTTGGAGTTGTTGAAATTTGTTCCCTTCATCAAGGATGACACTGTCAAAATCCAAAGGTATATGAGTGGACTACCACCTTCCATTGGAGACAAGATTCAGTATGATGACCCAAAAACTATGGGAGAAATGATAAGAAGAGAGAAATTCTTATTTGAGAAGCAAATAGGAAATCCCACTTTTTGGAAGGCTTGGGATGACTAGAAGAAGTTCAATAAGGAGCAGAGGAAGAAGGGAAAAAAACCTTCCTTTTTCATAAATAGTCCTCAAGGACAGCCATTGTTTAGAGAGCTGGGAATGACTAGCGTAGGGGAACAAAGGCCAAGGCAGACACCCATTCATTGTTGGGGCTTTCAGGGAAGCCATAAGTACAGAGACTGCCCCCACAAAAATGGAAAAGTGAGAGTTGTCCATAATGTTCAGAAAATTGAAACAGTGGAAGACATGGGAAGTAGAGTACCCAGGATCTACGCAGCCTTGGACAACTAGCAAGAAGAATATCAGTCATGCATGATTGAAGTTGAAGGTATGATCAATAACCATGGATTTACTATTTTAATAGACTCAGGATCTAGTCATAGTTATGTAGATATTAGAATGGTGGAAAGGTTGCATTTACCAAGAAGAAAGCATGAGAAATCTTGGTTGGTGCAGTTGGCTATAGGATATAAGAGGTAAGCTGTTGAGTCGGTTAAAGCATGTTTAGTGGACATGAATGGACTAAGTACTAAGGAATACCTATATATATTTCCTTTAGGTTCTTATGATTTCCTAATTGGTATGGACTAGTTGGACCAGAACCACGCCATATTATATTGTTGTAACAAGGCATTCACTTTCCTAGATCAGGAAGAAAACCCAAGGAAAGTGCAGTGAATTCCCAGGGCAGTCACTGTCAAAGAAATCTCAGCAATGCATCTCAAGAAGTGCTACAGGAAAGGTTGTTAATTATTTGCAACCCAATTGGAGGAAGCACCTGAGGATAAGGTTTCAAATCTAGAATACCATGTGGTACTAAAGGAGTTTGAGGATGTATTCCAACAGGTACTAGGAATACCCCTGAAAAGAGATATTAACTTCTCTATAAACTTGAAGCTTGGAAAAGCTCCAGTGTTGAAAGCTCCTTATAGAATGAGTATGTCAGATATGAAAGAACTATATTTGTAGCTTGAAGAGATGCTTAAGAAGGGGTATATACACCCAAGTATGTCACCTTGGGGTGCCCCAGTCCTGTTCGTGAAAAAGAAGTATGGGCCGTTGCGATTGTGCATCGGTTTCAGACAATTAAAAAAAGTGATTGTGAAGAACAAGTATCCTCTCTCGCGGATCGATGATCTCTTTGACCAGTTGAAGGATGCTAAGATATTTTCGAAAATAGATATTATATCAGGATATCACAAGGTAAGGATAAAGGATGAAGACATCAGAAAGACCGTCTTCAGAACAAGATTTGTTCATTATGAATTCACAATGGTGCCATTTGGGTTAACAAATGCACCCACTATTTTTATGTGTTTAATGAATGGTGTATTCAAGGACTATCTAGACATGTTTGTCATAGTATTTTTGGATGACATCTTGGTGTATTCCAAGTTAGAGGAAGAGAATGAACAACATCTGATGATGGTGTTGCGAGTGTTAAGAGAGCACTAGTTGTATGCTAAATTAAGAAAGTTCTCATTTTATCAAAAGAAAATCCACTACTTGGGGCATATCATTTCAAAGGATGGGATAGTTGTCGATCTTGAGAAGATAGAATCCATCAAGGAATGGTCAATGCCTAAGAATGTGACAGAAGTCAGATCCTTTATGGGTCTAGCCGGCTATTACAGAAGGTTCATTACATGGTTGTCAAGGATAGCTTACCCTATCACTTCCTTGCAAACAAAGGAGAAGAAATTTCGATGGACGAAAGATTGTGAGAAAAGATTCCAGCAATTGAAGAAACTATTAACTAGTGCTCCAATCCTAAGGATTGCAGATCCAAATGAGGACTTCGTAGTGTGTACATATGCATGCAAAGAAGGACTAGGAGGAGTCCTCAACCAAAATGGATTTGTGATATGTTATGAATCCAGAAAGTTGAAAAAGCACAAAAAGAACTATGCCACTCATGATTTGGAGTTGGCAGTTATCCTCACACTCTGAAGAAATGGAGGCATTACCTCATGGGAAAGATGTTTTAACTGAGAACATGCCACAATGGTCTAAAGTATTTGTTTGATCAACCTACCTTGAATGCTAGGCAGAGTAGGTGGTTGTATTTTCTTTGTGAATATGAATTTGATATCAAGCATATCAGAGGAAAAGAGAACAAAGTGGTTGATGCACTCAGCAGGAGAGTGCACAAATTTCATGCTACACCCATTACTATGTACCAAAATGATATTAAAAGCATAATTTCAGAAGCAGCAAATGCAGATTTGCAGTATAGGGATTTGGTAGCAAAGCTACAACAAATTAGGATGCCACAGAAAGTGGAGAATTATAAATTGGAAATTGATGGCACACTTATGTACAAGATCATAATTTATGTACCTAATATCCAGGAATTGAAACTTATGATTTTGAGAGAAATGCATAATGTGCCTTATGTTGGGCACTCTGGATATCAGAAAATTGTGGCAGCAGTCAAAAGCCATTACTTTTGGCTAGGTACGAACAAGGAAATTGGAGAATACATCACCATACATATGGAATCACAGAAGGTTAAACTTGAACATAGACACCCAACACAATTGCTACAGCCTTTACCCATTCCTGAGTGGAAGTGGGAAGTGGTGACAATGGATTTCATCACAGGATTGTCTAGAACTAGAAAGCAGCATGATTCAATCATGGTGGTGGTGGACATGATTACGAAAGATTCCCATTTTATTCCACTAATGACTACTCACAAGGCAGCTAACGTTGTTGATATTTTTATGAGGGAAATAACACGATTGCATGGTATTCCCAAGGCAATTGTGTTTGAAAAGGACCCAAAATTCACCTCAAAGTTCTGGAAAGGGTTATTCAAGGGATTCAGAACAAATCTGAACTTCATCACTGCTTATCATCCTGAGTATGATGGGCAGACAGAGAGGGTGAACCAAGTGATAGAAGATATGATGAGGATGTATGTGATGGACAAACCATCTAAATGGGATGACTACCTACACTTGGTAGAATTTGCCTACAACAATGGGTATCAATCATAGTTGAATATGAGCCCATTTGAAGAACTTTATGGAAGAAAGTGAATACTCCAATAAGTTGGGATAATCTAGCTGATAGAGTAGTACTTGGGCAGGAGTTGCTCAAGGAAATGGAATAGCAAATGTTAGATATTAAGCAGAATTTGAAAGCTTCCCAAGATAGATAGAAGAGTTATGCCGATAAGAATAGAACCCACCGAGAGTTTAAAGTGGGTGATCATGTTTTCTTGAAAGTAAAATCCAACAAAAGTTCCCTGAGGTTGGGAAACTGTTCAAAGTTGGTAGCTAGATTTTGTGGACCATTTGAAATCCTAGAAAGGATTGGACTAGTTGCATATATGCTTGCATTGCCTGCATCCATGACTGTACACAATGTTTTTCATATTTCACTTCTTAAGAAATATATACTTGATGTTAATCATGTAATCGATTAGAATGTGATTCAGGTGGAGCAAGAAGGCGTCTTCCAAGTGCATCATGTGCTCATATTGGACCGGAAGAGAATAAAACTTTGGAATCGATCCAGAGTGCTTGTAAAGGTCCAATGGACCTGGTACAGTCCTGAGGATGCAACATGGGAACATGAAGATGCTATGCGGGCAGAGTACTTGCATATTTTTGAATGTTTTGGAAATCTTGTTGATGTTGTGTAAAGAGTTGCACTGAGGACAATGCAAAAATAAGGGGAGGGGATT
>CBVK0102148480.1:0-14581 GCA_900067695.1 Picea abies
ATCATGTCGGGTATTGTAAATGACCAAATCCCCTTTTGTAGATTGGTCAAACCCTAATTGTAATAGGAAGAATGAGAAGTTGGGCCCAGAATATTAAAGGTGGTTATAACCACCCAGAATAAGAAGTCGTCCCTACCAATGAAAATACACCTCCATCCACACATGCCAGATTGTATAAATAAAGAGGCTAGCACTTCACTTGGACACACACTCACTTGTTCATCAGAGTGCATGTTCAGAGCTACAGTTGGAGAAGAAGGAAGAGAGAGAGAGAGGTGCATTCTTGGGAGAGTAATTTTTGTATTTGTTTGATTTATCTCTTGGCATTATATTGGCTATCTTTATTAAGGAAGCTTTTGTTTGGTTTTCTCCCCCATGAGGGTTTCCCAGGATAAATGATGTGTCTCTTGTGATTGTGTATTTCTCAGTGATACTATCTATGCTATTGTTTTCTAGTGAAATGAAAAGAAACCTAATAATATCTTAAACCTTAACACAAATCACATCGGCAGGTAGAACCTCCAAGATGATTTTCCTTTAAGGGGGAGGGGATTGTAATACCCATGTTTCCCCCAACTTGTAAATATAACTATAACCCGACAAAAGACTATGGGAAGATTGAATATGTGTGGATGTTGGAATTGATGAACCTTTTTCTTATAAAAGATAATGTATGTATTTCTGTTACTAAATAAAATGGAAAGTGTTGCATAACTACTGAAGGGGTTTTCCTTGGTAGATCATGATGCATGAGAGAAATGGTGAGGGGAACTAGCTATGGTTGATATGACCCCCACCAAACTAGTACTTTACTGGATTTAAATTATTCAGACCCATAAAAGTCCTATGATCTAGAAAATAAATTACCAGTCAAGATGGTAGTTGGGAAGTCCTCCTCAAGAGTCAATGAAGAGATGGGAAGAGTAACCATGTGAAAACCTCCTGACCTGAACACAAAATGGGGATTTGGACCCATGAAATATTGTGGAGGAAGGAAATAAAAGAATGGAATTCGTGGATAGAGGAGAGGATACAAAGGAAAGGAGTCTAGAGTTCATTTTTATGAAGAGGGAGAGCATGTGCAACTCTCTAGTTCGGGAGAGAAATGAAAAATGAGTGTGTTCTGGGTACAAGAATTTGTTGGGAAACATCTTCATTCCAAGATGATAAATGGGGTTGCAAGAAGATGAGTGAATGATGAATCACTCATTGCAGACCCCCTTTCTTGGTAGAGGGAGAAACGATCTACAAAATTCATGTGGGAAGAGGAGAGCAATCTTTGTCCCTAGTTGTTGTTGAACAAGAAGGAAGAGTCTCTCTCAAAGCATCATGATCTAGCTAGGGGGTGGCCAAAGGTAAATCCGTCCAAGAGTTGTTGTGCCTATGGTTGGGTGGAAAATGGCACCCCTCTCAGTAGTTGCTTCACTATCTGGTTTCTTGATAAGTATTCTTATACCCTATGTACTAGAATTGAAATGATGTTTGGATGTCTATGTATATGAATAAAATTTGCATGGCATGATTAATGTTAGAAATGATTTATTTTTTTCTGTGAACCCCTAAATTTGAATGGTTTTTTTTTTTCTTTGCTTAGCAGCAAGAGAGATATGAGACATGGGCCTTCAAATGAATTTAGGAATACGTTTATGGTTTTTGTGTTGGTTGGAAAATCCTTAAGGGAATTTTCCCAAGGATTGATTTTGTAATGTAAGAGTTGGGGAAGACTTCGTTGGAACATGTCAGTCCTATAGATCCCTCGAATTTACCTCTAATTTACCTTCATAGGTTACTAAATTCAATCTCTGTGGAGGGAGGGAGCCTCCTTCAAACCATTCATCAGTGTGACCGAGAACCCATGCCCATGGCCCTGACAAAATCATGGCTAAGATTTGAGCATGTAGCCCTGAAACTTGTCAGGGAATCCATATGACCAGGACCTTGGAACCCTTTTCTAGGTATGAAAGGAGCTAAGTTATCTTAGCTTTGGAACTCTAGGAGTTCGGAGCTCCGGGGTGTTATGACTTTACAACATTCAAAACCAACAGAAGGTAACCTGTTGGTATGGTTACCAATGAGGTTAATCGACATCTAAAGGTGTCCATAACTATGACCATGGGATATGTCCCATCGTTAAACCTTGATCCACTTCTTGGTTGCAAGGCCACAAGAATTGTAGATCTGAGGATGTTCGAGATCTTCCCTGACTATTGGATATACTTCATGGTCATTCTAGAGTTGACCACTCCAAGAGAAAAGGAGTGTTAAAATGGAGGAACCCCTAAACGTTGAAATCACGAAGTGAAGAGAACCGTAGTGTTAGAACTAGAAGTCCCCTATGGATTGCGGTAAGGGTAAGCCCAGTACCCATCAGTTTTTTATGTCACAAAGAATAAATTTAAGGTGGTCAAATGGATGCAGGCCCAGGTAGATATTGCTCTAACTCAGAAAAATGGATAAGGTATGCACAAGCAAATGAGGCCTTGATCCAACTTCAGTCAGTGAGTTGTACTAAGAGTGACTAGGAGGAAGATGTTGAAGAGGAAGTGTAATGGTTTTCTATAGACATCGGTTCTTCCAGCAACCAAGTGAAGAAGAGCTCAGAGAACAAGATCCTCTTGGACTCGAAGTTTTAGGAAACTGAAAAATGCTACAACAATGTTACAATCAAACATCAATTACAACATAATCACAACAACTTGGCTGGACCATCCATGCCCGAGTCTTCAGTATCAGATGCATAAAAGACAAAAAGGGAAATTGTCTTAGATTGAACAAGGAGTCTCAAATATTATAGCATAGCAAATAACCAGATTTTAAATCAAAACTATACAATTGTAGGAGCTTAGCTCAACCATCAACGCTAACCAAATATGAGAACAACTCTTATATACTCAAAACCAAAAAAACTGAAACATGCTTGAGTCTTCACATTAAAGGAATTACATCTACATGATTCCTGGTAGACTGTGCATGTAGTCTCTGGTCAGTCGTGAAATTTAGTTAGACACAATCACGTTACATAAAGGGACTACAAATGAGTTGACCAGCAGACAGTCCTTTCCTGGGCTTTCCATTTATGGTGGAAACGATGTCCAACCACCACCAACTGCTTCAATAACTGCTTTATTGGGATCGTTTATGGTGGAAACGATGTCCAACCACCACCAACTGCTTCAATAACTGCTTTATTGGGATCGTGGAAGGCCCTAGTCAACTATGCACCTGTAGAACATGGAGGCCTTCACATTCTACCATCTATGTTTTCTTTGGAAGTTCATGGTGAGATTAGCGGGCAGGCATGAAGGCTGACACGATAGATGGAGAAATCAACACAAAGCAGTGAATGGACAGTGACCAAGTGGGGGCGATTGGCATGCTTGATGTGGAGATGAGGAGAGGGGTGGACATGTGGACAGATGTGGCAGACGGAATATAATAGGGAAAGCGTAAACGACGAGATGTTGGCACTAATTTGTACAGGAACAATGACGGAGTGGCACGAGAATGTGATGTGGAATCCAAGGAGGGACTGTGGGAGTAGTCATAGTGGGGAAAGTCTACCTAGGTGGAGGTGGGAGGGAGTACACATGGTGGTAGATGATAGGCGGAAGTGAAAAGGGATATGACATGGGGGTCCAAGGAGGGACTGTGGGAGTAGTCATAGTGGGGAAAGTCTACCTAGGTGGAGGTGGGAGGGAGTACACATGGTGGTAGATGATAGGCGGAAGTGAAAAGGGATATGACATGGGGGTGAGTGGAGGATAGGTGTACGCTAATAGAAGGTGGAAGGGGAGCGGGAGATGTGACTGGTAGAGGAGAGAGATGGAGTGGGGGATAGATGGCGAAAGGAGCGATGATGGTAAGTTAGGGTGGTAAGTGGTCTACTCGGAGGGGGTAGGCAGTGGTAAGAGGTTTTGAGCAAGGGGGGGTTCTTATTTAAGGAGAGGGCAACACGTTAGTGGGGGTCCCATGCTCCAAAATCACCAACTCAGACCCCCCCGTTAAAGGCAGAACGTCGAGGGGGGTCTGATATGGATCCTGCACCATATATCTAGGTGTGTGGATCTCAAACACACAAATTTGTGTTCTTCTTAGCATGATGCGCCCAGACTCAGAAAACTTAGGATAAGTGGGATTTTGTGGGTTTTTAGCCTGCTTCTTTCCATTTTTTCGCCAAGGCGTCAATTTCTTAGGGAAAGCACCCCCCTTACAAATAAATGTGATAACACATATATCTGAGGATGTTTAGGATATCCCCTAACCATTGGATATATGTTGTGTTCAGTTCAATGGTGACAACTCTAAGAGAAAAGGAATGTTAAATGGGCAGAATCCCTGAACGTCGAAGTTGTGAAGTGACAAGGACTGACAATATGAGGGTTCTTCGAGATATCTCTTGACCACTAGATCTAGACTATGGTTAGTGTGACATTGACCACTTCAGGAGTAAAAATGGACCTAAACAACCAAACCCCTTAATGTCGAAGTTGCGAAGTGATGGATTTCGTAGATATATGGATCTATGTGGACCTATCTCGACCATGGGATAAAAGGGGGATTGGGAGGTTGTTGGAAGGAGTTTGGACTTCGAAGCTCCGAGAGATTTCATAGTTAGGAGAGGATAGAGACTCATGGAGGTTGTTTGTATGTAGTGACATGGCATGTTGACAACACTGAGGGTGATGTGGAACCATGTTTGACATGCCATATGTCACCTTGATTCATGATTTTTATAGACCTTATATGCCAATTGGAACGTGACACATGTCACCCATAAATGGTTCAACATATCATCTATTCCCTTTGCCATGTTTCAATCCCCTAAAAATGCTCGCTTGGCCTAATAGTTGGTGGAATAACCCGGGGCACTGTAAGTATGGGTCTTTGGGAAACTTGGGATGTTGGCAAGAATGATTTTAGGGGATAAATTTCTCTCATGGGCTAATTTTCCATGGTTTTTCCCCAAAAAAGATTCACCATTCTAAAAATGATTTGCCCAAATTCTATAGGATAAAATTATTTTACCTTAAAAATCACCAAAATTTTATAGAAACTATATAAAATCCATAGAAATTTGAATATTTTTACAAAAAGATCGTCAAACATTTATAGTTGGCATATGAAGGATTACTAATATTCGCCAATATTTCTACATTTTAAAATAAATTTCCATTCTTAAAATCATCCCTAGATGTTGGAACGCTTAGGTTAATTGGTTGAAGGCCTAGACCTACCTATCCCTACATTTTCATTTAACGTGCCACCACATGTAAGTGTGGACCCTTTAGGATTCTTGGTTTTGAAACTCTAGAGGTTTGGTGTGGTATATTGGATAAGTCGAAAGGGCCGAAGGCCGAAGCCACGTGGAAGGATTTTGAGGTTTCGAGACTCTGGAGGATATGCAAGTAGAGAAAAGGGTGTTCAACACCAAAGCGTCGAATGTCTAAATCCCTTAATCCTATTCGTTAAATGAGGGAGAATCTTAGTCATTGGATTTAATGATGGATGGATTTCCACCATAGATGTAAGAGTTCTAGGGAACTCTATGACTTTGGGGAACATTCCTTGTAACCACCCCTCCAGTGGCCATGTCATCGCTAAAGGGTGACAACCTTGGTCAAGTCTATTCCAGGAGGGATGGCATGAATGAGTTGAACCCACATGGGTGCCACATGGCCCTTGACGAATGATGCCTGAAGATTTTTGGAAGGGTGTAAATTCCAATTCATAGCTTGGATTTGATCATAGTAAAAGTTGTTGGAAATCTCTTGACGAGTAGAAGATGATGGAGATCTTGGGAAGAGGATTCAAGATGTTTGAGAAAAGATAAATTTTGATGCCCCAGCCCTCAAAAGGATATTTAAGGGTTTGGGTTTGTTACATTGAATTCCTCACACCTCTGGATACCATGGAATGGAAAGTAAAATAAGATCATAATTGATAGATAAATATATGTAAAGAGTACAATAATTGTTCTTGAGACCACTTATGTGTAGAGTTTATGAGATACCTTCATAGAAGATCTATCTAAGAATGAAGCATACACATCTTGCAATGGTCAATGAAGAGAGAAGACAAATAGAGAAAAGAATGAAAGAATTTCTTTTATATGGATTCCACACTCAAAGAGTGAATAATTTACAATAGATATAGGCTACATGAGTAATTAATGCACCATCGTAGTGAGATATCTAGACCCTCATAGACAAAAACTGGAATGAAATACCACCTAGTCCTAGTTTATTGATCCATGTAATCATCATTTAACTGAGTACATGTGTGGAAGTGAGAGAAACACATGCAAATTCTAGTGACAAAACTGATTTTTGCATGCATGAGTGACTTCAACTAGTCTAACCAAGTGTAATTGAGTTTCACTGACTCTTAATTAAACAGGAACACCCTATTTTTTAGGGGAATATTCTTTAGAGATAATATTCTCATGTAAGGAAGTGTTCTCAACATTGGACAATCAACCTTAGGAATTAATTACATAGGTGAGTTTGTAATATGGCCATCACCCTTTCTAAACACTACTAGGGTGTATATGATAAATGGGTCCCGACAACTAAGGCCATGTTAGGTACCCATTATACAATGCATATAAGAATGAATCATTGACAAAGCGAGGAATGAGTGAAAACCTCAAGGGAAAAAACCTCCCCTCAAAGTACAATGTATCAAAAAATGAATAAGGAAAGACAGCTTCTAGGAAATTGTGTCCTTCACTCTAAGGAGACTTTACAAATGTGCAAGCTTATGCTCGATGAATATTTTTTTGAAGAGGTAGATGTTTGCACGGATCTGATGAAGTAGATGTGCCAATGAAATTTTTGCATCTATCCACTTTCTCTTATTGTAAAGAAGAAGATCCAAATCCCATACCATGTTAAGTTTGGATGAAACTTTGAAAATTGTCCAGTCGTTTCCGAAAAACGTTGAAATTTTGTTGATTTTATAATACTCATAACTTCACTTCTCGCACTCTCTTTCGGAATTTATTTTTTTTAAATTGGAAAATTTTCTTAGATGAATTGAAATTTTCAATTTGTTTCTAAAAATTATTCTTAGAAAGTGCCAGAAATGAATCTCAACTGTGTGGCCCCCATTTTGTCTACTGAGATGCATGCATGGTGAATGCATGTTGCTCCTGAAATACATTTATGGTGTATGAAAAAGTTTATGCATGTGATGCCTAAGATGCATGCATGATATATTCCATATGCAATTTAGAAAATAGATATGAAACGGAGTAGAAATGTTATCCAATGAATGGAACAAAAATTTGAGTAGATACTTGCGTAGAAGGATCTTCAAACTGCGAGGATTGATCTTCCAATGGAATTTTCTATTGGCTCTATCTCGTCAAACATTTGCATGAAATATTCCTTATTCCAAAATAGAACCTCCAATCTAGTCCATAATTTGTTTGGAGTTGATTCTTGTGATTCATTATCTACTTGATGGAAAATTTTAGGAGAAATAAACATGTAGATACATCCTATGGACATATATTATCTATTGATAAATTCATTTTTCTCATCAGTGGAATCGAGATATACTTCCATTTCCTTGGTTATTTGGTAGAAGCCTCTACTTCTAAGAAGTTGTTGATTAATTGGGTTGGTTTTCTTTGATTTTAGCCCTTGAAGAAAGTCCAGTAGCAAATTCTGGTAGCCACAATAGTGTGATTAAGGGACTTCATTTTGATTGATTTATAATGGTATGAAGTTTAATGTATTTGCAGGTAATATTATTCTAGATGGATAGTACATTTCATGCCATTTTCGGTGATATGCGGAATGTCAAATAACTCCTCACGGTTAGAGAGTTATGGCCTAGTGAAGTTGGAGAAATCTTTTGAATTATCTAGAAGGTCAAATAAGTCAAATTAATTATAGAAGCTCCTAGAAGAGGTTGACTAGTCAAGTGGGTGAAACTAGGAGTTAGTCATGGGTTACAATGTTGCAATAATAAAATAATTTAAAATAATTTAGTTGCAACTAGAGGTGGAGAATTTACTATTTGTATCAAAGTGAGTTAGAAGTGGACAAGTGGTTAGAAGTGGGCTAAACCTAAAAGAAGGAAAGTGGGTTAAGTTGGTTAGAAGGTAGCCCCTTGAGGAAGCTACATGGAAGTATAAATAAGAGAGAAAGGATCTCCCATTAGAACATATTGAATATCATTGAATATCTATTTTGTGAAAGGTTATTTGGAAAGGTATTATTGATAGAGAAAAGTGTGGCAGAAAAATCGCGGTAGGAAAACTGCGACAGAAAAATTGTGGAAGGAAAAGTGTAGCAGAAAAATCACGGCAGGAAAAGTGCGGTAGAAAAATCACTGTAGGAAAAGTGCAGAAGAAAAATGATGAAAGAAAAACCATGGAATAAAAAGTGAGGTAGAGAAATTGCGGCAGAAAAACCACAGCAGATAAATCACGGTAGAAAAATCGCGGCAACAAATTTGCGGCAATAGAATCGCAGCAACAAAATGCTACAAGAAGAAAAAGGTTTCTCGGTGACAGATTTGACAGGATATGTTGTGACAATGAAATATTTAGTTTCTACATTTGGCACTTATATTTCAGGGTGGTTGGATGGGGCAAGGATATGTGGTTTTATCCACCTTCTGGTTGTAGCCGAAGAACATAGGGGGTTGTAGCCATAGAATTGGGGAGTTGGAGCTTCCCTTAGGTTGTAGCCTGAAAATAAGGGGTTGTAGCCTCCTTCCAGTTGCAATTTGAAAACAAAGGAAGTTGGTGCTTCCAATGAATGTAATTCTTAAAGACAAATAATAAAAACCATTCTTTGGTTTTCTCCCACATTGGATTTCCATGTAAAAAATACAGGTGTACTTTGTGCGTGTATAATTTTTCATTTGTTCATGGTTTATTTACTCTGCACTTATTGGATGATAATTTTATATTCATCATAACGATAAATAACACTTTCATATTATGGTTAAAAGGATTAAAAATCTATATTGTTGATTCACCTACCTCTCAGTAATCCAACAATTGGTATCAGAGAAGGTTCCTTCAGAAATCAGTTTAACTACTGAAAGGTAGATCATGGATAGAAACAATATGTATAAAAATGGAATACCATAGTTTTATGGACAAAAGTATGCATTCTGGAGCAGAAGGATGAAAATATATGTACAGGAACAGGGATTTGAAGTTTGACAATCAATTGTAGATGGATACAAAGAACCATCAATTTCGACAACAAATGACAATGGAAAGAAACGAAGTGTAAATAATTCAAAATCCACAAATTCACTTCAGAATGGTCTTTGTGATTTGGTATATACCAAAGTTATATATTGTAGCTCCACTAAAGATATTTGGGAAAAACTTCAAAATATTTATGAAGGAGATTCAAAAGTCAAAGCAGCAAAAATTCAAACTTACATAGGTCAATTTGAACAACTAAAGATGAAGGAAGATGATAATATTGCAACTTACTTATTACAAGTTGATGAAACAGTGAATGCAATCATAGGATCAGGAAAATAAATTGAAGAATATGTAATTGTTAAAAATGTACTAAGATCTCTTCCAATGAGATTTGATCCTAAGATCTCAGCACTAGAAGAAAGAGCAGATCTAGACTCAATAATCATGGATGAACTACATGGAATCTCCATTGCCTATGAAATGAGAATTGAACAGGAAAATACAAGTATAAAAGAACTAGCATTCAAAGCATTAAAAATGTCAAAGAGAAAGGGAAAGAAAACAAAAACGAATATAGCAGTAGCAATGACATCTCAAAAGACGATGAAGAAGTGGCCAAATTTGTTAGAAGATTAAAAAAGGGAACTAACGACATATATAAAGGTAATATTCCATTGATTTGTTTTAATTTTGATGGTATTGGTCATTTTTCTAACAAATTTCCTCATAAGAAAAAATAAAATAAATGATGAAGATGATTCAAATAGAAAACAAACATATAAAGGAAAAAGAACCAAAAAGAAAATATTAAAGAAAAGTTTTTGCACCAAATAGAACAACTCCTCATCAGATGAAGATGAAGCCAGTGAAAGTGAGATAGAAAGAGTTCTATTCATGGAAACAGAATATTTCTATAAATAAGACACCAAAGAAGAATATGGCGAGGCATAATTTGACTACCAAGAAGAACTGTTGAGCGCTTTAGAAGTTATAAAAAGAGAAAAGAAGAAAAACAAGAAGCTCCAAGCAGAGCTAGACAAGAAAGAAGACACTCAAGAACTAGAGTAGATGATCATGGAATTGAAGGTTCAAACAAAATAAGATAAAATAATTGAAGAATCACTCAAAGAATAGTTAGAAGAAAGAGACAGTATTATTAGAAATTTGGAAGAAGGGATTTTCACATTGAGAAAGGATCTTCAAAAGAAAAATATGCAGAATGCCTGAAAAGGTTTTGGATGACACTATTAGCAGTCAAAGTCTTAATCATGACAAGTTCGGACTTGGATAAAATTAGACAAAAAAGGGATCAAGCTCCAAAATGACAGATCAAGAAACATATCCAAAAATCGATGCATAAATAGTCAGAGGGGATAGGAATTTCTACAAGAAAGATCATAGGGACACTCCACCACCGAGAAGATTTATATTTCAGAATCAATTACAGTCAGAAACAAATAGGCCTCAGGAAGAAGAAGTATTTAGGAGAGTAACTCCTTTCATAATTTCTTCAACTCCCAAATATCAAACTATATTTTTTGGTTTATGTTATGTGTGCAATAATTTTGGACACAAAGCTATAAATTGCAGAGATAATAGAAGGAACAAAAACAACTTTGAAATTCATATAGAAAATGGTTATCCAATAAGGCCTAGTGAAACACGGAGAATAAGCTACAACAGGTTTGAATCATTGAGAACTGAAGTGGCATGCTAAAAGTTAAACAAATTTGGACACATGGACAAATATTGTAGAATGACAGTCCCTCCTAGAGAATGACAACATAATAACAATAGTCACAGACATGAACCTCAAAATATAACATGGATAAGAAAGCATAATCAATATATCAATGAAGAATGCACACTCTCTCTACAAGATAAGCATAAGAAATGTGGTTGGTATGTGACAATGGTTTCTCAAATCACATGATAGGTGATGAAGATAGGTTTCTAACATTGAGAAAGGAAAGAGGTGGATCAATATCCTTTGGAAACAATGACTCATCTAGAATCATTGAAAATGGAACATTTAGAATTGGAAACAAGGATACCAAGGAAGAAAATGTTCTACTAGTGGAAGATATGAAACATAATATTCTAAGTGTACGTCAAATGTGTGAATAAGGTCACAAGCTCATGTTCGATTCACAGAAATGTGAGATAATAAAAGAAGGTTCATGCAAATTGGTTGCAACAACTGTAAGAAATTCAAGAAACATATATGTATTAAGTGAAATTGGAAATGAAAAGTGTTGTCTAGGGAAGGAAGATGAATTTTCTCTATGGAACAGAAGACTGGGTCACATAAACTTTGATAACCTCATCAAAGTTAGCAAAAAGTAAGCATTCAGAGAAATTCCATAGATCATTAAGCCAACCAACAATTTATGCAAACATTCTCAAAAAGGAAAGCAAACAAAGACCAGGTTCAATTCAAATGAATACTCAACGACAAGACCACTGGAAATTATGCATAATGGTCTAGTTGGAAACTACAACAAATGGTTTAAAAGGTGAGAAACACTTTATGTTATTGGTTGATTATTATATAAGAATGACTATAGTTTTGTTTCTCGGGAACAAGTCAGAAGCATTTGAAAACTTCAAGGTATACAAGGAAATGGTTGAAAATGAAATGGATTCAAAAATCAAATGCTTGAGATTTGGTAATGGAGGAGATTTTAATTCAAAGGAATTTATGGATTTCTACAGCAAGAATCATATAAAAAGGAAATTCTTTGTTGCTAGAACACCACAACAGAATGGGGTTGTCGAAAGAAAGAACAGGACAGTACAGGAAATGGCTCAAACAATGTTAATGGATTCCAAGTTGACATATTTGTTTTGGACACACACAGTGCATACAATAGTTCACATTCAAAATAGAGTAATGCTTAGTAAAAACAGTGAAAAAACTCCTTATGAGCTATGGAAATGAATAATAGAAAATGTGAATCACTTTAGATTCTTTGGAAGAAAATGCTACATCAAAAGAGAAGATAGCACAATGGGAAAGTTTTATTATAATGTAGACAAAGAAATACTTGTTGGTTACTCAAGTACAAGGAAAGAATACAAATGTTACAATCTAAGGCTCAACAAAGTTGTGGAAGGCATCAATGTAACAGTTGATGAGATAGGTGGATGAAAATTAAAGGAAGAAGAAAAAGAGTCAATGGAACAAGTTTACGAAGAAGAAGAAAATGATGAAGAAGTAGCAAAACAAGAAGATGAATAAGATCAAATAGAAGTAGAAGAGAAAGAACAACAAGTACCTCCAAAGACACCTAACAAACGAATACAAGAGAATCATCAGTCAGATCAGATTATCACAAACAAATATGCAGGAGTTGAGACTAGAAGAAGAACTCGTTCACAACAACAACTGCACCTAGCACTCTTATCTTTAATTGAACCAAACAATTCTGAAGAAGCCAACAAAGATGATGTAACGCCCTAGGTTTTGAGCCCCCATATTAAATAATGTATTGTTACATTTTTGATAGGCTAGAGTTCCCAAACAATCATGAAAAGGCCAATGTGCCTATGAAATGTAATGTTTGATCATTATTAATAATAAATACATTGTTGGCTTCTAGATGGACAAGTATTAGATTTATAGGGGGCTATGATTCCACAAGAGAAGGAGATTGAGGGGATAAGTGCTTATTTATTTTATATTACCCATTTTGTGTCATAGGGGGGGATCAATTACATGAGCTCTTAAGGGAAGGCCAAGAGGTTCTTGATCCCCAAGAAATTACAAAAACCCATCCCTGGTCTGTGGAATGGGTTCTCCCGTTGGAAAAATTATCTCATTTGTTTTGGTCATTCACTCACTCTCATTCCCATCCTCATTCTGGTATTGTTGTTGGTCGCCTCATGTGTTCATCCCATGATTTTTTTCACTATTCATCCTCTCTCATGTATTTTCCACTCCATTCATTCCTTCACTCACTCATCTTTTCTTATTTTCGTGTCTTGGATTAGGGAAGGAAGACGAACTATTGAATAATAGCCATGATTTTTGGATGTATATATTGTTGGTGTAATCCAACCATGATTGGAGGCATGCATGTCTGATATTCTTGGCCTATGTTCATATTTGATCACAGTTGTGAGTCCTGAGAGTCTTGACATGGAGATTATAGACTAGCTGCATTGGAGCCCTAGAAGGCGAGGGACTACATGGTAGAGAAAGGTGGAGGTCCATTCTCTTGGGTGGTGTAGGTTGGGAAGAAGAGAGTTGGGTACATGGATTGTTGTGAATGTTGGAGAATCCTGTGAGAGATTGAGTGTTGACTGGTTTGGGAATCCAAGTAACACTTTGGAACTGTCCTTGTGGATTCATAGCCCTGGCTTGGGGGTGACATTATTGTTGATACTTGGAACAACAATGTCTACGGTTGGGTGGAACATCCTTGATCTGTAGCTAGTTGGTGTCTTCTTTTATAAAATAAAATTTCTCTATGTTATGGTTTCTTTGTTATGTATTTATTTCTGCTGCGTATCAAATTATTATACCTGAGATTGTACCTATAATATGCATGCTTCCTAGTTAATTTTGTGCATGTATTTTATGTTGTGGTATGAATATTTATCTTTGCATGTATGTATGATCCAAAAAGGATCCAAAGAAGTCTAAGGATAACTCAGAATTCGTAGAAGCACCTCAGGAAGCTCATAATGGCCTCAACAGATAAATAAAGGGAAACAACTCAAAGTCCTAAAAACTTAGTGAAATTAGCATCATCGCAAAGAGCACATCTCAATATTTCAAATGGCATAAACATCTCATCAAACAGAGTTATGGATCAAAATATATTTTCAATCAAAATTTTGGTCAACCTAGCCTAGTCAGCAGAGATGATTCAACATCCGTATTGTTGACGTCAACTTTCATCATATGTACAGAGTATGTGGAACCCATAGAGGAGGAAATGTGTCATGATGACATAAGCATGACATCAACATGATGACGTGGTAGCACTAGAGGCTTCCATGTGTCATCCATTTTTGGCCTTTTCTGGTCAGTCCATGGACCAATGGAAAAATTCCACATGGCACTCTGTACAACCACCTGGCAGGTGATGTGATAGGCTGGCAAAGAAATAATGACATGGAAATGATAGTGTAGAGGTGGTGACATGGTCCAATGAAAGGTCGCCACATGGCCTAGTCATGGGATGTCGCATGGTAGCAGGAAAACACCCAATGAGGGATAACAACTAAATTTCCAAATTTAAAAGAGGTTTTCCAAATGGCCAATCATCCCGCCAAAATAGCAACACCACCAATAGTTTTCCATGCCACCAAAAAATCACTCCAAAAGGGGAGTACCAGCCCACCATATATATATCTGTGTGTGTGTGTGTGTGTGTGTGTGTGTGTGTGTGTGTG